>JAVTVY010013492.1:0-57993 GCA_036873755.1 Hanleya hanleyi
CAGGACAACCCACGGGTGTAATACCCATGTGCCGGCATAGCTCAGTCGGTAGAGCATCCACGCTCTATCCACGTTAAATAATGACCCGATGAGATTGAAGTGACTAAGGTTAAGAAACAAAACACGAGCTTGAGGAGACTAAAGTTAAATTGTGACCCGAAGAGCCTGACAATACTATGATAAATAATGACCCCATGACCTTGGGATGACTATGGCTAGTTAATGTCCGATGACCTCGGGATGACTATGGCTAGGTAATGTCCAATGACCTCGGGATGACTATGGCTAGTTAATGTCCGATGACCTCGGGATGGCTATGGCTAGTTAATGTCCGATGACCTTGTGATGGCTATATTCAGATCATAACTTTTGGAACATCATGGGGTCATTGAAAACTGTTGAACACTTCTCTCTTGCAGGAAATTCATTCTGCAGCTTATGTTTATGTATACTATGATTCTCTTTTTGAATTTGGCGCTAATGCTGTCATATAGAATATGGAAAATATCTTTGAATTGTGGACGCGGATATTCTTTAATGAACCACGACTGAATTATGATTGACGGACCAGACGCTTGTAATTGATGAGCTTGAGATGACTATGATTAAATAATGACCAGATGAGATTGATATGACTATGTTTAAATATTGATCGGATGAGCTTGAGGGACTTTGCTTAGATAATGACCCGATGAGGTTGAAGTGACTATCGTTGAATAAGGACACGATGTACTCGATGAGCTTGAGATGACTTTGGTTATATGACAAGTCGATGAGCTTGAGATGACTTTGGTTATATGACAAGTCGATGAGCTTGAGATGACTTTGGTTATATGACAAGTCGATGAGCTTGAGATGACTTTGGTTATATGACAAGTCGATGAGCTTGAGATGACTTTGGTTATATGACAAGTCGATGAGCTTCATGTGACTATGGTTAAATAGTAATCCGACGAGCTTGGTTATATAATGAGGCGATGAGCTTGAGTGACTACTCTCTGAAAAACTTGAGTGAACTGTTCCACTCAAGTTTGAGTGAAATGTACCTGTTCACTCAAACTTGAGTTACTTTTCACTCAGCTCGAGTTACTTTTCACTCAACTTGAGTTAAAACCTCGCAAGTTCACTCAACTTGAGTGGGATCAATTTCCACTCTTATGCTTGAGTGAATGTCGCTCAAGTTGAGTGCATTTCACTCAAGTTGAGTGAAAAGTAACACAAGTTGAGTGAAAATCTCACTCAAGTATTGAATGAGATCAATTTCCACTCTTACTTGAGTGAAATTTCAGTCAACGTTTATTAGAGAGTATGGTTAAGGTTACTCTATCGGGTCCCAGGTTACTCTATCGGGGCAGTGCTTTTTTGTATCCATATAAACCATACATTTTCTGAAAGCCCTTGATTCAAGAAATTTAGATAAATAAATAACTTTCTCGAATTCATTACAAGAATCGATTTATTTAAAGATAAATCATGTCATTTAGAAAAGTACAGTCCCCAAAATCTCGCGCTAATACTCTCTTAGTTTTCCTCAAACAAACTTGCTTTTCTGGAATAATGATCTTCACCATTTGAATAACAATTCATTGCCTCAGTTTTTTGTAGTTAGGGCCTAGAAGTTATTTTATCGTGGTGCAAAGTTGAAAGATTGACAAAATCTACAAAAAATCGACCCCTCTCCACTAAATCATAAATAATTCATGAACAGGTCCGATCTTATAAAATTTGAAGCAACCCCCATTTGAAGGTCTGCACGATTGGAATATTGTGTCCAAAGTTCATGTTTGTACAGCAAATAACAAGAGAGAAATTAGAACGGGAAAAACCACTTTTTGGCAAACCAATCAGCACTACTGCACCACGAAGGGCTTGGATTTTAAAAAAGTCATGTTTTTTTACTTCAATGCACTAATTTTCATAATTTCTTATTCCCCCAACTTGTAGGTTTGACTGTATACTTGGGTATAAGACCAAAAAAACTCGAGATTTTGAAGTTTCAACCTGATACAGTAACTTTAAACAATGACCCGATGAGCTTGGCCTTGGTTAATAATGACCCGATGAGCTTGGCCTTGGTTAATAATGACCCGATGAGCTTGGCTTTGGTTAATAATGACCCGATGAGCTTGGCCTTGGTTAATAATGATCCGATGAGCTTGGCCTTGGTTAATAATGACCCGATGAGCTTGGCCTTGGTTAATAATGACCCGATGAGCTTGGCCTTGGTTAATAATGACCCGATGAGCTTGGCCTTGGTTAATAATGACCCGATTCAATCTCGGTTCTGGTTCTTGGTGGACACAAATTAGTTGATTATTTTAGTGTGCCATAGAATAATAGATTATAGGATGAAATAGGGTATGTATGTTGTCGCTTGGCAGAAACTTTTTGAAACTCTATGCGGAAACTCTTCTTCTGCAGATTGTGAAGGTCATTGAATAAGAGCTTTATTGCTATGAAAAGCACGGCGCTTCCATTTACTTTTTCGGTTAGGTACATCGTTGTGAACAGCTGGGTCATTCAATATCCTTGGGATATATTTATTCAAATATTTAACAATAACCGGTCTTGGATGTTTTGATTGTATTCACTGGACGATATAATCGCGAATAAGATAAACCTTGACATACCTCAGGGAAGGTGTTATTCTCGCTCCTCTAGAGGTACACACCTACATCTTCTGGCTGAGTACAGCACCGTATCTTTATACCGTGCATTTTTCAGGTGTATACGTCAAGTTTCTGAAACCTCGTGAACTACTGCTACGAACAAATAAAAAGCCAATGTTTTATTAATAGTTCAAATAACATGCAATTACGGGATAACACGAAGACGCACGGAGAGCTTGCATGTTCGTGTCAAATAACGAATTCGAATTTTAGCCACGTGCAACACAAATCAACTATCATTGGACATCTAGGAATGGTCGTTCATACTCGTCCGAAAGTCCTTTTCAGTGAAAGCGTCTACCAGAGAGGTGAAGTGGGGCATTGCATAGCATCAGTCAGATTTGAGTTCGAAAAACCACACACATATCAGAAATATATTAGATTTAATCGAAGTATGATTTTTTTGTGGTATAGCAATGCAATCCACAACATTTTACTAGTAATTGGAAAATTATCACATTATATATGAATTATCTCCTATGTACCTTTCATCATATGAAAATTCGACAGATCATTCCGAAATAGCCATTTTGCCCAAAATGTTTTAAAGGAGTACTTACCTTATTTTTAAGTTTGACTGTATTTATCAGTAATTGTATTCGACAACTTTTTATATAAAACTTATGTTGAAAGAATGCGAAATAAAAGAAATATTGAATATTTTGTTGCTCGCCACAGCGTGACGTTTTTAGATGAGCGGAAGTGAATGTATACTCATCTAAAAACGTCACAACGTCATGGAGATTTAAGGTCGATCGTGTTGGTCATGCCGACAGTTCGCACGAGAAGGAACCTAGAAAATCCACTGACGTTTCAGAACTATTGTTCAAGCGTAATCATGAAAATGTTTAACAATTTAGAAGCATCGTCGTTCAACTCAAATCCCTAACAGGACGCTCTTTTAGTTCATCGCTCAGCTTCAAATTTTGACCAAACTGAATCGGGCAAGTCTCAGTTGAAAAACCTGCGGAAGAAATTCTTCAATTGGGGGATATAACCTAAACCACTTTCCTTTTAGGAATTATCCCCGTGGGATTTGCCGCGCCAGTTTTTTCCTCGAATTAAACTCGGACCCAGAGTAAATCAAATGTCCAATGTTGGAACGTCCCTGGATCAAGCGTTAGCCGTGGCGTTGTCCTGAATGCTGACGTCATCAGCCACGTCATCCTACAGGCAACATGGCGGCGCCCACGTCGACTTAAAAGCAGAAACATGACTTCACAAATTGTAATAAAAATAATAGTTTATCGCCCTCAACGACCGCGAAATAGTAAGTTATATTTCTTTAACAGTCTAACCTTTGTAATAAGAACCTATATAAAATAAAGTAAGTACTCCTTTAAGGCGTTTTCTTGAGTATCGTCTCTCAGTTAAGACCGAGTAAAAAACAAAACAAAATAACGTTCCCGCAAAGCAGTCGGACAATCCGAAACATGCTGATGTGAAATTCCGTTCGTGAGGAATAATTCAGTTATTTTCCCTGCGAAATGGCATAATGATATAATACTGCTGATGGTTCCGGCTTTGTCACAGTTGAATGCTGAAGTCCTACTTCCTTGGCCTTGACAGGTCTGAGTATCTTCAGCTAAATGTCAGTTTATAATCAGAAAACACAATATAACGTATTTGTGAGAATGCTATTTAAGACTATATCTTAGTGGTTATGAAGTGGTGAAATCAATAGTCGTTATGAAGTGGTGAAATCAATAGTCGTTATGAAGTAGTGAAATCAATAGCCTGGTGATGAAGTGGTGAAATCAATAGCCTGGTTATGAAGTGGTGAAATCAATAGCCTGGAACGAGTTTTGAAAGCAAAAGGTAATTCCTTTCCACTGAAACTATTCTCATTGATAGGCTGCAATTTTTTGTGTTCCAAGTTGGCATGTATCGTTCACGTCCATGAAGCGCTTGTACTGTTGTTTACTTTATTGTGATACAAAACGTTAATTCACAATTTTCACAGCTTTTTCCTTTCAAAAGTGATGGCATTGTGACCAGAATATCTTTCGTTTTTTGACGGGCATGAATTTCTTCATAGACGACCTCCAAATGAAAGCCGTAGCTCATGCCTGTATGTTGGATGTTCAGCACAAACTGGTGCGTGAGCCACACGGTCGTACAAAATTTTGTAGTTCGCGTTGCCTTGTCTACTATCGCCGCCCACTGGCATGGCCATTATTCAGGCCGAGAGGGAATCTCAGATTGAAGGCCAATGGGACTGAAGCAGATGTCTCTCGTATTGTCCTTTGCTTATAAAGGATATACTGTAAAAGGATGTATTGATCAGCAAGCGGCGATTCTGAAGATCGTCTGCTTGCGCTGAGGATCACAATTTTGTGTTAAGCTGGGACAGCACGATGTACGATGTGCGGCAACAGTACGATGTACGATGTGCGGCAATGAAGATATACGAAGATTGTCATGAATGTACAGGTATGTCATGCTTCACGATATAATTCATGTTAATTATACTGATATATTATACTGCTGTGGGGTATCATGTTAATTATACTGCTGTGGGGTTTAACTAATTCCATAATCAATTCCATCAGCGATGATTTTGTATGCGATTGCATATGGCTTATTTTCATTACAAATAGTGGCGCATGGATAATTTATCTGTTAATTGACTTTTATAATCATGTTATTCATCAGGCTGAGGTTAATCCTACAATCAAAACGAACAACAGAGACGAGTTTCTTGTCAATATCGATAAACGGTTCAAGGCGGCAGCTTTGCTTTGACAGTAATATTTACCTTGGCTATGTTCATCGTAACACTCCTAATTAATGCCATGCGTGTGATGGTTCATGGATGTGAGTACTAAGGGGTTTGTGGCTACAGCAGATGCAGTATTATAAAATTTAACGTGTCATGAAAGCAGTGCAGCTGCTAAATCGTCTACAAATATAGACATGAAACTCTCCAGACAAAATCACTGAAAAGGGGAAAGAATCACCACACAGACTAACACAACTACGCTCGATTTCTTTTCCTCGACGTAAAGTTAGGGAAGCGATTACTAAGTCGGGAGCCGATGCCGCAAAATGGTCGTCCTGTTTGCACCTCGAGCTGACCAATCTCTGACCATACAGCATGTAAGAATATGGCAGGCCGAATACAGCGATTTTGCAATGAGCGGCTGTGAATCTATTTTTTCAGAAATACAGTGGGGTAGAGGATAATATAATTAGTTTTGCGTAATTGGATGAATAAAAACGATAGATGTTATATACCAAATTAAAGTTCATGCTTTTGACTAGTCAATGAAAATAACCCAATAGTCCAAAAGTTTAGACAATTTGTGGACGTCAGAAAGTTCGGCAGCAGGTTGAAAAACTTGGAAATACAGTTTTTTTATGGTTTCTATATCTTTTCGATGCGCTAATCACGAAACCGGATGGTGCCAACTTGGCATCCTTGGGGAAATCGAAATATCCAAGATGGCCGCCATGAGGAATTTTCCGGTTATTATGTCATGCTGAATTTTCGCATGGATGATCTTGATCACTGATTGTGATATATTTGACTATAAAATTGGGATAAAATTAATCAGTACATTCGTCACACAAAAATTTGGCGAAAACAAACAAGAAAAACATGAACGATTATTCAAGCGGTTGATCCTTAAAAATATGCCCGTCTCTTTGAAATATAAAGCACTTAAAAATTTATTGGTTACCTCAATCACCCATGGCTTTCAAAATGCTGATATAGATGACATATTTCCCAATGTCCGTAGAGCTCCAAGCTCAGACTCCAAGAGCTCCGAGGAGAACCTAGCTCCGAGAGCTGGGGCGTGCCCGACGCTCGTCTTAACGCAAGATCTCCGCGCTCCAGGACCTCCGAGCTCTCAACCCATCCGTGTGTACATTCAAATGCGCTCGAACATCAGGAAAACAGCCATGACCATGTATGAACGGTATAGCCTGCTGCCGCTTGAAATGAAAGGCGACCCGACGCACAGGTTCATCACGAAGATCAAGCGTCACTCGGAAGAGGATATGGAGTTACCGCCCCCAAGGCCCTAGAAAATAAGATCAGGGCCTTTTTTTTATAAAGCTTCACGATGAAGCCTCTTATGGCCAGATCGGTTCACTATTGGTCCATCGCGACCCCAAACGTCCATTCAAACAACATTTTTCTACTGCGCATGTGTAGAATGACGTCAGTTCCACTCTACAACCCATCCAGTTGAACGCTTCTCCACGAATGCTTCAAACTGATACGTCACACGACCCAATCGGGCCACTAGGGGTCCAGCTAGACACCAAAATGTCCACCCCAACGCTACTTGACCAGTGAGCATGCTCACAGTAACTTTTCAAAAAATTCAACGCTTGGCCTCGAGACCCCCTCCCATCGTGTTCTACAGCTCCAGATGAAGAAAACAAGGGCCCACAACCCATACCGCAAATGTCCATGCGTGGAATCCCCATTGGATTTAACATCGAAGTCACTGCAGCGTACGGTCTTCTTCAGGGGAAAATCACTCTTGCTGGGATCTCACGTGACCGGAAGTGACCTTTGATATTTGACCTTCGACTCGGAAGTGACTTTTGACCCGGAAGATACCTCTGACCTTTGAACCGGAAGTGACGGCAGCTCCACGTGATCCACCCGCCCCTCATTTGGGATCCTCATTATTGGGATAGAATTTGCCGTCTTCCTACTACTGTTGAGATAAGCTAGAGGTAGTATTATAAGTGATATGAAGTACTTATAAATCTATACACCATTTCTTGAGCAATAAAACCTCTTAGGCCAAATATATATAGCTCAATTCCATATATTGATCAATCTAAAGCGGTATACAGCGGTCATGTTGCGTATGCTGGCGGCCATCTTGGATATTTTGATTTCCCAAAGGATGCCAGGCTGGCATGATCCGGATTCTGAATCTGCACAAATTGAAGATATATAATCCATCAAAAAACGTTAGGTGGACTCCATTTTCACGTCAAGGCTTAAATTGGGGTCTGGCTGCCGGACCACTGTCCTGTGGAGGGGACAACATCTATTTGACCTACCAGATGTAATCTATTTGACCTATTTCTAGAATGGAATAGAATTATGAACTGAAACTTTCTGACATCATACCTTGCCATACTGGGATCATTCGAACTCGTTTTGCAGAAGCCTAGTTTATGATGGTCGATCATGGCATCGCGAAAATATGTACCCCCAATAAAAAAGTCAGCTCACGTTGGATTCGGGCGGGGGGGGGGTAAGATACACTTTGGCCTTTTAACATCCTCAAATCTACGACTACTGTAACAGACTGTATGTCGAGGAAAGCTGTCTCATTGACCTATCGAGTTAAAGGACTTCCCAGACTTTTCGAGACGTGACGTCATCATGGTGTAATAATAGTCCCTTAAGGATAGCTGTCCCGTTAGAGACAGTTTTTGCACCCCCATGACAATCTGACTTCGGTATCAATAAATATACAAGGTAACCATAATAAACTATAAATTTTATGAAAGCGTACACCGTAGGGATTCCGACTATATGATTTCTATAACCGACGCTGCTACTATGTAGAAAATATTCCAATTTTAAAAAATTCAAATGAAAACAATAGCGTCCATTTTTCAATTGAAATGTCATGAAAACTATTGATCTTGTTTCAACTTTGATGGTTTACCTTGATAGGAGACAACTCGAACTAATAAACTTTATCTCATTTTTTTGCTTGGTTTTGTTTTTACAGCTATTTTACTAAAATAAATTGAAAAAAACGTACTATTTTACAGTCGTTTGTCTTAAAAGTTGAATAATTGAAAAACTAAACCGAACTTACAAAAAGTGAGATAAATTTACTAAATGAACTTATAAGTAACAAGCATGCCAAATTTCAAAAGCGTAGCATGGATACTTTTCGAGAAATAAACGTTTAAATCTCGGATATTATAAAAAAATGAAAGGCTAGAAATCGGGCAAAATCTGATGAATTAATCCAAATGTTTTGCTTGAATTCTATTGTCAAATGCATCTATGATCTGTCTAATGGGACCTACTCGAATTCCTGTTTGTTCTGGATAACTATTACACTAAGTTTACCCATCAAGGCGGTTTAAAGTCCAATTTAAAGTTCAGCTGAGAATTGTTCGCACCTGTGTAGATCACTTCACGACGGGTATCTGAGCGAAGTGTCACTGTTATAATTAGAAATAAAAATAAGGATGTTTCCATGGTTTTGATCAGAAGGGAGTAGATTAATGTAAATAAGCAGGACTAATACATAATTAGCTTACCATAATACTGCGGAAATGAGTTTTGGAAAGGTAAATTGAACAGACAAAAATAATAGTAACCAAGCCCAAGCTAAGGCAATCTGTTTAATTTTTCCAGTGTCTCGGAAACTAGATTTTTAATCCCAATATTGAAGCACTTCCATTTATAATTTTGATTTCATTTTTTCACCAACTGTTAGAGGAAATAGTGAATATTTGAATGAAGAAATAAGAAATGACCAATTTTGACCCGCTAACGGGATAGCTATCCATACACCCTCAGTCGGATTCTACACACCCTCAGCATCATACAGCTAAAAGTATGCCTTATAGCTTTGGTAAAGCATATATTGGTTGAAAGCGCATTTCCTAAGGATTTCGAATATATATATGTGTTCACTGTAAATCTGTGGGTTCTGAAGTATTTAAAGGTGAATTGCAAAGATTTTAATTTTATCTAAAATGTTGCTTATATACATCTTGTCTTATGTGACATAACTTTTATACGTTTTTGTGGCAAATATATTTTGCAAAATTGTACTAATAACAATATTTAAGTTATCCTGTTATAAATCCGTCTTGAAAACTTGCATCGCTTGTCTCTCTTGGTTTGTAGAACATTACGACGTTATGGCGATCTCCTTCATTCAAGTTTTATTTAAATGTGACGTCATGCTACGTCGGATGAATGAGCGAGGACCACTATAACGTCATGACGTTCCAAACACAACGAGAGGCAAGCGATGACGTTTTTAAAAGTTCTAGCTCTCGTTTTCTGGTGGTTTTAGTTTTGACTTCTCATATACCCAAAATAAAACAATAACCCACAGAACTATTCCACACATATTTGTAACAACTATAGAAGTTCTTGTTTTATGACATTTTAACAGAACATTGCATGGAAAGCTTTTCAGTTCACCTTTAAATTAAAAAATGAAATAAAAAAAATATAAAAAAAAAAAAATTCATGTAGAAGACAACTCCAACAGGAAATCCCGTGTCTCAGTTACAATTGTGGTCTTGTTCTTATTCTATTTACATTTAATTCAACTTCGGAGTTCGAAACTGTGAGTTTCTCGATTCTGTAAAGAAGTATTCCATTAAATGCCAATAAAATGAGAACTGGACCAAAATTAATAAAACTGAGACAACAATTTCCTGTTGAAGTTTTCTTCTACAGGAAACGATGATGTAAGTTACGATAAGTTGAATATTTTTTTTTGTGGAGAGCTATTTAAAAACTTAAGATTAATATTAAATTTTACATTATTATTATTTGTTATACTCATACTTACACAGCTACAACCACTGATGGAAAATATTTTAAACGATTATGTATCTGCTTTCAGACCTGGGCATAGTTGCCAAAAAAAAATTATTATGGCTCATCGAGGACTGGAAATCTGCTCTTGACAAAAACAAATCAGCAGGCGTTGTATTAATGGATCTGTCGAAGGCTTTTGACAGTATCTCCCACCCTCTATTGGTAGCTAAGCTGAAAGCATAAGGGCTCAGTCAGTCTGCTGTTGATCTTATTGCCAACTGCTTAACAAACGGAAAGTAATGTGCCAGATTTCCATCCTGCGTGAGCGACTGGGTCAGTATTAGTAGAGGTATACCTCACGGCTCAGTTTTAGAGCCCATTTTATTCAACATTTACATTAATGATCTATTCTTATGCATTGTACATTCTAAACTTTATGACTATGCAGATGACAACTCATTTTCTGTAATTGCTGATAATTTGGAAGAAGTTAAGAAACAGTTAGAGATTGATTGTAAAAGGATACTGCAATGGCTCAGACTAAACTATTTTCAAGCCAACCCCGATAAATTTCAATGCATGTTACTAACAAATAGAAACCAATCACATCCTAACACTAAAATGAGAATTGGTAATGAATGGTTAGCTGAGTGCCCGGAAAATGTTAGACTGTTAGGCATTGACATAGATAACAAATTCAACTTCAGTATACATATAATTCTAATCTAGCAAATATGCTAGTCGTCCCCGTATTTAGACGAAGAGTCTAGACTCTGTATTTGTAAAACTTTTATCCTGTCTCATTTTAATTACTGTCCAATTGTCTGGCATTTTTTGTGGGAAAACCAATGCGAAGAAACTGGAAAAGATTAGTTTTAGAGCTCTTAAATTTGTACACCAGGATTTTAACGCTTCTTACGAAAATCTTTTATCTGGGACTGGTATGTCAAACATAGAAGTCAATAGACTAAAGTGCTTAGCACGAAAGTTTTAAAAGCTGTTAGCGGCTCAGCCCCTGTCTATATAACCGACTTATTTAATTTTAGAAATAATTAAAAAAACCTTCGGGGTGACAATATTCTTACTTTTCCTGATGTCAAGAAGGTAGGCACTGGCCTCAAATCTTTTAAATACTATGGTGCACATGTCTGGAACTCACTTCCTAACAATTTTAGAACTTCTACCGATTTTAAGACTTTTACAAAGTTGCTAACTGACTGGAGTCATGTACTGTACATGTAACCTATGTCACAGTAACTAGTAATTTTATAAGAAGATTTTACAACTATTTAAATAATACACTTTATTTGTTACACATTAGTTACATCTTATACTAATAGTTTTTATCGTTATGCTGCTGAATAGCATGTCAGATCTATTTCTATGTATATCTTTTATGTTTTATCTTTTTATGTTCTTATTTATCTCGTTATCATAGTCGGTAAAACTAGCCTTTGAGCTAATGTTTGTATTTAGAAACACTGACTTTAAATAAAACTTGAAATGAAAATGAAAATGAAATGAAAACCGAATATCTTCACAACCTAAAGATTTAAAATGAACAAATTTATACATTTGGAATCTTTAAGAAATGCGCTTTCAACAAATATGTAAATTACCATAGCTGTGGGGCATACTTTTAGCCGCTAGGAGGTGTGTAAAAGTGTGTGCGGGGGGTGGGGGTATAATCGCTGCGCGCAACTTCTGTGCGCATAGCTCTCTGTCATTCAGCTCAATTCGCTTCTAAATGGAGCGGAGTGAGCTGACCAAGTCACAGCTAGACAGGATGATTTAATAATTGCGGTGTGCAACTTCTGCGCGCTTAACCCTACCTGGCCTGGGCTATTTGGTGTGTCCCGCGGCCTGTGGGGGAGGGGGGAGGAAAAGTGGCCCTCCTGCATATGTTCGCTATCACTAAGGCTAGAGGGCTGAAATTTACCACAATATATCTTTGGATCAAGCTCTACAAGAAAATGTAAAAAAATCAAAGATGGCCGCCATGATGTCACTGTGACGTCATTTTCAGAAAGAGCATTTTTGGACGATTTTTCGGTCAGAATTTCCGAGTTTTTTATTTTTGTTTTTTCTTCGAAAAAACTGCATGATAAATTAGTAAATAATAATCTGATATGAAATAAAATAGGTTTTACCCACTTTCCATGCAGAAAAGCACAAATTTTGAAGAAATATAACGAAAACACCATTTTGAATTTACTCATCCAAATAGGCTCAAAATGACCCCAATATGATCATTTAAAAAGTCACGGCGTTTCAGCTCTCAATTTTTTGTCGTTCCGGAGATAGGAGCAAAAACGCAGCGGGGGGGAGTGACCCCCCAGGCGAGGTAGTGTTAAAACACACTTGTGACGTCTCTCTAATATACCGACGCTCTATTATTTTTAAGGAATGGAGAGTTGCTCGAACATTGCTTTTTACGGAATGGAGAGTTAATGTAACTGGAACCTGTACCACTTTCAGGAGAAACACACGCAATGAAATATCCAGTACATTTACTACTGTTGTGATAACTCATATATATGACATAATATTATTAAGCTATGAGGGGTTTAGTGTAATATGAGCGAATCCTACGACTCGTGTTCCTTTATGATAGTATTCTTGTAAAACAGATAAACAGGCCACTTTAGTGATGAGATGAGTGATTTGCATATTACGAGCTGAGAGTTCAAACGGAATTGTCTCCATATCGTCTATGGGTTTAAACGGGTCTTTCGCGGTATTTTACTAAAAGGGCTGAAACCTGAAACATTTTGTACCACTTCTATCCTGTAATGCGATGTATATCCATGAACAATTAAATGACCGGTTGACATCATAACACAGTGAAATTACCCCCATCACCTCCCTCATGTAACAAGATATCAATTTAATTGTCCACACGAGATCCCTGGATTGGAACAGTCGGAAGAGCAAACTTCAATTTGGTGGGCCGGCTTAAATACAGGACTTCTGTAGCCACAAGCCTCACAGAACCGTTCAGCACTGTTGATTTACTAGAAACTCTCTGATCAACGTTGTGGTTATTTTTATTAGTGTGGAGAGGCATGACTAATCGAGGTCGAATCACACCAGGTCGGAAACGACTAATCTATCGATCTTCAACCACAAACAGATCGAGTTACTGTCATATGTACAATGTCATGCACGCAAGACCAAGCGCACCAGGCAGAATCAGCGAGCGTAATTCAGAGTTCATCATTTACAATGTTAACTTCATGTCGTCTTAAATGACACGTTATCGTGGCATCATCGTCACGACAACTTCAAGCCTTGCGGCACATTTACTGCCTTGACAGTTAAACTAGTGTCGGCGTCAAAACCATGGTCTTTGTGAGTGGGTGTGTTTTAAGTAGCGGAATGTCCTCATAACTCTCCATTCCTTAAAAACAATGGGCCTCGGCTCCATTATATTTAAGAAATGGAGAGTTACTTGGACATTCTCCTCTACATCGCTCTGGGTCAATCAGCATCATTCACTTCTATAAATGGACCGGAGTGAGCTGATCATGCCACAGCTAGACAGGGTGATTTACTTTGTGTTCTTGTGTAATAATGTAGCATAAAACTTGTCAATTCTTCTACAAGATAAGCATTTTCCATCTGTCTCGTGTGCAGATATATTTCCTGTGACGATCAAAATCGTGACAAACCGAATACGCATGTGCGCGCGTTTTCCTGTACAGTGCAGTCAGAGGGTGTTACACCGACTTTTATGAGGCTACAAACTCTGACAATTGGAGAATGAGTTTCCGTTGATCCATTAACTTGCAAAGTTATGAACACCTAGATCTGTTCTCTTCTGCATTGCTATAAAACCTGTCACTCGCGCCTGTCTGCGCAGTGACCCGTGACTTCAGCTTCTCAGCTACTGGTTCGCATAATTTCACTTTGCTCTATCTGTTAACACAGGAGAAGATTTTGAACTGGTGATAACATAATCATATACATCTGTACTATCTTTTCCCAGTATTCATTATGCTAAGGGTAATGCATAATTTAGCAAATATCACATATAATATCCCTGCTGTTCAAAAGATTATCCTGGGATAAAACATACGGCAAAGTGAAATTATACGAACCAGTATAAGTTGATCAGCTGACATACTCTTCGTTGTTCTCGCAGAAAGGTGCAAAAGACGAATTGGTTGTAATATTTGCAATGCAATTATGTAAAAATGGTCTGGTCAACTTTGCTTCATGTTGAAACTTACCCTGCTTGTCGAATCGTGACACTTTTCCGCATAACGTTTTACACGATGATAGATGGAACTGTTAAACCACTGGGGTTCGTAACTATTGTTAATTTGTTGATTATTTTGATTTGAGAGGTCGCAAAGAAAGTCCCATTACGACTCAAATCAACACAACTAACCATATCTGGCCTGGGCTATTTGGGACCTGTCCAGGCCTGGGGTGGGGGGCGAAATGCCCCCTCCCCCAGCCTAATTATTTTCCTTATCATCTTGAGATTAGGGGCTGAAACTTACCACACTATACCTTTGGGTCAAGCTCTATCAAAAAATGTAGAAAAGTCCAAGATGGCCGCTTTGATGACGTCATTTTAAAAAACTGCATTTTTTGGTCGATTTTTCGGCCAAGTTTTCCGAATTTCTCCTCAAAAACTGCATGATAAATTAGCAAATATTAATGTGATGTGAAATAAAATAGTTTTTGTCCACTTTTCACCAAAGAAAAGCTGAAAAATTGAAGAAATATGACGAAAACACACGTGGCCGCCATCTTGAATTTACCCATGATCCCCTGTTCCGGGTGTTGTGCAAATAGGCTCAAAATGTCCCCAGTATGATAAAATATCAAGTTGCGGAGATTCAGCTCTCCATTTTTTGTGGATAGCGCAGAAAGTTTGGTAGGGGGGGGGGCATTTTGTCCTCCTCTCCCCCCCTCCCTCCCCACCGAACCCTGTGTGTGGAACAGGCTTGTCACATCCAAACTGTATTTTTTATGGGCGTCATATAATCGCCAGATTCGGTAGACAATTCATTATTTTCTAATTCGTGATTAGCGTATGCAAATAAAGACTCCTGAATAAGGTATTTAAAATTCATTCACACAAGGCAAATATGGCGGCAACTCGATGAAGTTTATAACGGTTCCTTGTTTCGAGGCCATAAAACCGAAATCAAGAACTCGTCGGTCGTTTGGACGAGTCAACTGGACGACTTTGGGGATAGGGTAGGCCTACGGAAATTTACCGCCGCAGAAAAGTATGTATTCATGCAAAACACAATCCCATTTAAACTTGGCATAAATACATGTATATCGGTACGACAATACTATCGCTATCTCTACAGTTCACAAAATTGATGAGCATAAATATCAGTTATCTACTGTCAAAATGCAGATTTCATTATGCACGACCGAATCACTGAGGTTGTGTGCGGAGATCATGGAGAGGTCAAGCAAGTGTAGTGCACACGTTAAAATCCATTGACCAACAACATAGTACTATGTCGTGTTGAGCCCGTGAACCCCTGTTCTATCTCAGAATGCGATCTCTCTAGCATGCCCATACATCCAACACAATACCCTTACTCAAAAGCACGACATATCTCACGGAGTGGGCAGACTCCGCACAAGGCTCTAATCAATGAATTAAGCAAATGGTAGAGTTACAGACGAATTACAATAAATGTAGCTTCATCGATTCTTTATGCATCTTCTTATATGTGGAGGGAACTGATACACCGATTTCGTATCTACTAATCGGAACATGAACTTTCTGAGTCTGCTCCAGGAAACATGGAGTAATTACTAGATGCCTAGAAGCAGATGAGAACAGTCATATACTAGTACTTAACCGATGTTATTTGCATCAGATGAAACTAAAATTGTGGTAAAATGATTCCCACAGTGGGCGTATATTAGTTTCTCCATTGGTTGGCGAGAGACCTGGTGGTGCTCTGAAACCTGCATAGATTATATAAAGGATATGTTGTAGGGTGTACAGCAGTACACGATCGATCGACTAATTTCAGGTGTTTCCCAAGGGTCGATACTTGGCCTATTGTCTTTTTTTCATGTACATGAATGACTTACCATTAGTTAAGGGAAACAGTTACATTGATATGTATGCGGATGATTCAGCTATCGGCACTTTCGGCAAAATCTCTCTGTGACGTTGAATCTAAACTTATTACAACAGATCAGAAAAGAGCAAGGATGGACTACAATAAATTTAACTTAGAACTCAGTGGAGAAAAACTAGAAAATATATCTACCCTTAACTGGAAAGCACATGCAAAATATGCATACGGTAAAGTGAAGAGAATAAAATGTTATCTCCCCACTAATGCACGTGTTACTTTTTACGATAATTGCATCCTCCCTACATTAATTACTGCAGTAATGACTGGGGGAATGGTTGTGATCTTTCCTACATTAATTACTGCAGTAATGACTGGGGGAATGGTTGAGATCTTTCCTACATTAATTACTGCAGTAATGACTGGGGGAATGGTTGTGATCTTTTCTACATTAATTACTGCAATAATGACTGGGGGAATGGTTGTGATCTTTCCTACATTAATTACTGCAGTAATGACTGGGGGAATGGTTGTGATCTTTCCTACATTAATTACTGCAGTAATGACTGGGGGAATGGTTGTGATCTTTCCTACATTAATTACTGCGGTAATGACTGGGGGAATGGTTGTGATCCTTCCTACATTAATTACTGCAGTATTGACTGGGGGAATGGTTGTGATCTTTCCTACATTAATTGCTGCAGTAATGACTGGGAGAATGGTTGTGATCCTTCCTACATTAATTACTGCAGTAATGACTGGGGGAATGGTTGTGATCTTTCCTACATTAATTACTGCAGTAATGACTGGGGGAATGGTTGTGATCCTTCCTACATTAATTACTGCAGTAATGACTGGGGGAATGGTTGTGATCCTTCCTACATTAATTACTGCAGTAATGACTGGGGGAATGGTTGTGATCTTTCCTACATTAATTACTGCAGTAATGACTGGGGGAATGGTTGTGATCCTTCCTACATTAATTACTGCAGTAATGACTGGGGGAATGGTTGTGATCCTTCCTACATTAATTACTGCAGTAATGACTGGGGGAATGGTTGTGATCTTTCCTACATTAATTACTGCAGTAATGACTGGGGGAATGGTTGTGATCTTTCCTACATTAATTACTGCAGAAATGACTGGGGGAATGGTTGTGATCCTTCCTACATTAATTACTGCAGTAATGACTGGGGGAATGGTTGTGATCTTTCCCAAATGCACAAGTTCAACAACGTGCGATGCTTCAGACATATGATCTCTCCTTCACGGAAGGTACAAAAACGCATTTTCAAAGAACAAGATATTTGTATCCAAAATGGTTAATTATCGTACAACATCCCTGGCGTATTAAGGCATTAAATGGTTAATTATCGTACAACATCCCTGGCGTATTAAGGCATTAAATGGTTAATTATCGTACAACATCCCTGGCGTATTAGGCATTAAATGGTTAATTATCGTACAACATCCCTGGCGTATTAAGGCATTAAATTACATGTCCCCAATATATTTAACTGATATGTTCAGGCATCAGGTATTTTGATCAGGCACACACAAGGAAAACAAGGGGTCCACAATGAAGTTTATCTTATGGGACAAAACATCGGCTGATTCTGAAAAAGCAGGCATTTCCTCATACTAGTTCCCCAATATGGAAGTCTTTCAGAGCTGTTAGGAAATGTGATTCTCTCGTATCTTAAAAAAACCTCTTCACTCAATGGTGATGGTTCCACATTATTATTGTGTTTTATTGATATTGATATTCACAGTTAATGTCCCACAATTCACAATTCCCATAATTCTCATCCCTCACTGAATTGATATTTCTATTATTTATTATTTTCTATTTCTCCAATACTGTGATGTGTTTATGGAAACTTTTTTGTATTATTTTTAAGCGTTGCTAAGTTTTAACAATGTAATTAGATATTTGATAGGGCCCTGGGGAAGATTAGCATTGCTAACCATGTTTTGTAACCCTCGTGAGATAAAGTTTATCTTTCTATCTTTCTAACGATTCTACCAATAGATCGATGGTCTCCATTAGCTGATACGTTTTGTAATATTTGTACATGAAACGTCCCATAATATTCCGATAATTCCCTATAATGCAATAATGGCATTACGTCCTCTGATTTCAGAAACCATACCATTGTTGGTCAATAATACCTCAAACGACTTATCGTGTCTTTTTCCATGAATTTGATCACTGGTACCTTCACGGCCTTGAATAATGTTTCTACCTTCATTGAGAGAGAATTTTGACGATGATTAGATTTAATGGCTAGATTGTAAGAGACTTCCCTTTTGGCTAGTAAAACATTGGACAATCTAGTTGCCATAAAAGTGCAGTTAAACTAAAAGAATGACTAATCTATAACCTAAAGCTCCACCGACAAATTTAAAACAATGAACATTGGCTGCTCCAATGACATGGCAAGTAGTTCAGATTTACAGGATATCTAGTCGTTTCTCCTACCAATATTTCTTACGACAGAAAGACGTTATTCCAGAAAAGAATAAATTAGTCTCATGCGAATCCATAGACGAAATAAATGCGAAAACTTGGGCCCTTCTCGGGTGCAGTTTTAAATATACTCGTGATCCTTTGCCACTAGGATTCTGCATTCTGTCTTAAAATGACCCCAGTATGTATGAGTTTCGGTTCATACTTCCTTTCCATTCTGCATGTAGTTCAGATAGATTAGTGGGGGACATGTTGTTAACTACCCGGGTAAGATATGGGTAATTATGACGTCATTTACGACGCAGACAATTTTTCTAGACCTTTTTTATATTTTCGTTCTCTAGCGGAAAGCATGAGCTTGATCATCCATCGTATTGATTCTTCCAATTATAAACAAATACTAACATTTTCCCTTACCCAAATATATTTCCAGAAATTTAGTATCACCACCGCCCAGAGTAAAATCGATGTAGCTATCTTATGCCTTAACCAATATGCGGCCTGCCAACCCTGAGTATACCCTACTCTAGAGGACTGCAGGTTCGTAACTTGGTCAGCTCCAGATACAAAGAGGAGCAGATTCTAGGCCTCTTATCTCGTTTTGACTCCCAGCGGACCTATACTATGATAGGCATCAGACCACTGATAATTTTGTTACTTGTTATGTATTAGCATTAAAAAAATCACTAAAAAGTCAGAAAACTCTCGATGCATGAACCCACTTGGCATGACAATATTCACCTTGTGGGACATTAACTGTGAAACTCTTGACAGGAGTTGACCATGGAAGGTTCAAATTCCCGCCATTGACAGCTGACCGGTGTTACCGAATGTCATTCAATTTGTAAACAGGGAGCCTTCTCACCCCTCATTGATCATATCTCCATCCACCATGCTTTCTCCAAAGTGGCCCAATTCAACACCAGGAAGTACAGTTTGAAGACTCATGTGCAAGTTGAAACATCAAATGTATCAGAAATGCTGAAAAATCACAGCTCATAAAATCCACAAAGATCTGCTCTCAAACTTCTAAACAATGTAGTTCGAGGACTCCGACCCGGAAGTGATTAAGTCTAGTCTGATGCCTGTCAGTCATGGAACCATTGTTGAAATAAAGAATGCTCTCATCTGAACAAACAATACCCATCCCCAAACTATCTTGAGAGGCGCAGATAAAACTATGCACAGATAGAGATTTTACAGACAACTTTATAACTTTATAACTTTATAACTTACTGAGATACAAGTAAAAAGTGCAATATCTCACCAACCTGTACATATTTTTCCATTTGGTAAGAAGTACCAAGTAGACAATCCTTCTGCCTATAATAAGAAGTATACAGCATTGACTAGATATGTTAAACATTATTTTAAATTATTTTTTTATATTATTTTAATTCAATTTATAGGACATTTTTCAAATTAAAATTTAAAAATAAAGAAAATCTAAATTCAAAATCTGACAAAACATAATTTGTTTACAAGCTGCTAACTTAAACTATATTTGGTAAAAAATTTCTTTATGACAGTGGTTAATTTCCCCATGTAACCAGTTTTTCATTCCAGTAATCTATCAAATGTATTAAATTAATAAAATTTGATACAAAGATCAAAGACATTTAAATGTGTACACAACACATCCACAAATATAACACAGAGATGTTTATGGTATACACAACTCCCATATGGAGAATATATGTTAGTTTAATTGGATGGATCCACATTTCATCAACATCTTGTTGGCATAATAAAAAAAGATGCACATATTGTAGGTGCTCTGTGTAAACAGTTATTATTACTGAGAAAACTCACAAATAATATAATATCGAGGAATATATTCTATGTCTGATTTCCAGCCCATGAATGCAATGTTGCAAGCAGACAACACTGAAGAAGAAAAAAGGAATAAAACTCAATGACAACATATCCGATGGTCATTTGCTGATCTCTGCCACATTAACAACCAAGAAAGAGGAAACCAGATGAAAGTTGACTCACTTAAACTGTTAACCGTTTGGTGAAACATTAAAGTGGCAACTTATAGAAATCAAGGCCTATCTTCCAATAGAGTTGGAGGCCATACCACAGAGTCGCACCGTGCGAAATTCCAGAGAAACTATTTGGTATGTGGGGGTGAGGGACTTGCTAATATTTGGTACCTGTAATCCATGTCCCTTGCTATCCACAAAATCTCTAATCTGAATTTGATCGAAAATTACAAACTTATAGTCCTTGAGATACTGAAAATGAAATGAAGACAAAATATGTGCTATGATGCAACTGGGACTGACAATAGACACACAAATATGTGAAGCCATCAACAGTCAGATTAACTAATGACTCAGTTATCAGATTTTATTTGTCCCATTAAAGTTACAAATGCAAAAGGCATTTTGGATATTCTTTGTGTGTGGAACAAACATCTGAGTTTATTAATTTCATGTGGTTCCAGACTGATATGAAGTGGATTTATACCTAAATGATTGAAGCATTGAAGGTTTGAACTGAGGTCTAGATTTTGAAAAAACAACTTGTAATTGTATCTATGTGAATTTCTTCTCTCCATTTATAATTTATTGTATCTCGAAAGCTAATTTGCTGATAACTACCAGCTGTGTTAAGTGGACCCCGCCATAATTGGCATTGACTATTTGGCCCTAGCACCCACAAATCAGCCATTTGTTGCCTATATTGCTCCAAAAGGTCTCCATTTCGTCTAGGAAATGGCATAAGAATACAAGAGATGTTACCCATTATTATCAGTATTATGTTTATTTTACCCACATTTGGCAAAAAGAAAATATTTTAATAATTGAAAAATTAATTAAAATTAATTTTAAAAAAATATTTTATTAATAATTTAATAACATAAATTTGAAATAACCCCTATTTGTACGTTGTTCATGAGTCAACCTGGAGAAAATTGGGCTGATCAAGTCAAAACTATAGCCATAGTGACGATTTGAAGATCTCTGGTCAAATGTGAAAATCTATTGTGACAGGCATCGCACCACTAATAATTTTGTTACTTGTTATGTATTAGCATACAAAATCACAACAAATCAGAAAACTGTCACTTGGCATGACAATAATCGCCTTGTGGGAAATTAACTCTGAAACTCTTGACAGGAGTTGACCATGGAAATTTCAAATTCCCGTCAGTGACAGCTGATTGGTGTTACCGGATGTCATTCAATTTGTAAACAGGGAGCTTTCTCACCCATCATTGATCATGTTTCCATCCACCATGCTTTTCCCAAAGTGGCTCAAATCAACACCAGGAAGTACAGGAATATCAGATGTATCAGAAATGCTGAAAAATCACAGCTCATAAAATCCACAAAGATCTGCTCTCAAATTTCATAACCATATAGTTCGAGTGCTCCCACGCGGAAGTCGTTAAATCTGTCTAATGCCATACTACCGACTCGACTCAGATTAGAAAGATATAGAGTTACTCTGAATATACAAGGCCGCATGGACATGACCGACAGTTCAACTTGTAATATGACATGTTCAAGAGTAGACATTACTATACGTGTCCACATGAGCCATCGTATTTATCACAAGCGCTAGATGAGGGCAAAGACCTCCGTCGAGACAATAGGGTCCGTCGAGGCAATAGGGTAGGGGAATACATCACTGAATAACGTAGGGTCGGATGCCAAGCTCAATTCTGCATTTGTTGGACGTTAATTTCACTAATCTAATTACCCAGGGATTGAGTGTTCCCCATTAGCATGTGCAGCCAGGAATGTGTAAGTCACATTCCCTGCAAATATTTTTTGTCTGATTTCACGTGCTTGAAATATTGGGGCATGGAATAGAGTATATGGATGGACAACCTGAATACTGCATGTGACACTAGACCCCCCTCTCAGCCCCAAGTTAGCGGCAGAAATGAGACCCTCTGTGCCTTGTGCCAACTTGCTTGTGATTTTGTGCTATAGGCCCTACATATCAAACACTTCATATTTTGTATGTGTATGTATAGCATCATCATTGACAGAATCATCTACAAAACACAACTGTTTTTACCGACACTCCGTTCTGATCTGTCTCATCATCATGTGATGAGGATTCAGTGTGCCCGGTATAATTTTGTATACTGGTGTTACAGGTCACCTTCACCATACTGTATTAGCCCAATCTGCCGTGGGCTTTTTGGGACGTATCCTGGACCGTGGGTGCGCCGAAATGCCCCCTCCCCCCCTCCTAATTATTTTTCTTATCCCTTGAGCTAGGGAGCTGAAACTTACCACACCATACCCTTGGGTCAAGCTCTACCAGAAAATGTAAAAAAATCCAAGATGGTCGCTTCGAAGACGTCACAGCATTTTTGGTCGATTTTTCGGTCGGATGTTTCAAATTTTCTATTTATGCAATTTTTCCGCAAAAACTGCATGATAAATTAGTAAATATTAATGTGATCTGAAATAAAATAATTTTGTCCACTTTTCATCGCGGAAAAGCAGAAATTTTGAAGAAATATGACTCTTCACTTTTCTGGTACCCCACGTGGTCGCCATCTTGAATTTTCTCATGATCCTCTGCTCAGGGGGTCATGCAAATGGGCTCAAAATGACCCCAATATGATAAACGATACAGTCACGGAGTTTCAGTTCTCCATTTTTTGTCGTTCTGGAGATAGCGCGGGAAGTTTGATAGGCGCCCCCCCCCCCAGGCCAGGTAGGGCTAATGACTATGGACTATGTACATGTATCACGTTCATATTGTATGGTGATGGCTGATAAGAATATTGACCATATGGAACAATTGACTTGATTCCAGCAAATAAAAAGTTCATCATGTTAATCATAAACAACATATAATTAATAATACTATCAAATAATTATGTGTATTCTTTGTCAACATCAATGTATTATGACTGAATCATGGTAACAGATATTCAAGGGTATATATGTCTACACTAAACTGAAGGAGATCCATGATGCTTATTATATTATGTTGTAAAACTCCACAGGCTAATCTCCATTATTTTGCGTATTGTGAAAATAAATGAACTTACGAAGATAAATTTAGTATGATCGCACATTGCCCTCAAATCAGAAAAAATCCTCCAGCAGTTAAAGCTAAGCCAATCATAACACCATGATATTGTTGTAATATCACCCATCACTGTTTGTAACCTGTTAACATAGGTACACTTAATTGAAAACATGATTTTGTATGAATTTATCTTTGGTTAAGAATTAATGTAATTAATGCATGAGATACATATATCTATTCTTTGTTTTATTCTGTATGCAGTTCATTCTGTATGTATTTTATACATGTACATATACCAGAAGTGGAATTAAAATTTGAAGAAAATAATTAAAATATGTTCGTCTTTTACCTTTAATCAGGAAAAGAACTCTTTCTTTCTAGTAGCTAAATCATTTTAGACACATTCAAGTGTTCACTTGGTGAAGATCATGTTGAAGATCTCTACAGTTACGATACATGATATATGAGTGATATGTATATACATGAGTGATCAATAATATAAATCCTGAAGAACGATGATGGATCTTGACCACTGGTTGGATTGGAGTTCAGTGATGTTCATGTTAGTGGCATGAGCATGATATTGTAATCTAGAATCAGGATTGTTTATATCAGTAACTAGTATGGAGCAATGTTTCGGGAAAGGTTCTGTCCATGCTATCAGTCAAAAATCTCAATAATGTAGGAATGTAGATACTCCCACGTTTTAACAAGCAAATTATTTTGCATCAAAAGATATCTGATGGTGTGTGTGCAGACTTGAAGATTGTGTAAAATAATAATGGCCTGCAATAATACATCAGTAATAGTACATGCAATAGGATACATACCAGCTGGACTTGCAACTGCATTATACTTCAAAGGGGTTTTGTGGCATACATGTGCCACAGCACACAATGTGGATGTTAATAAATCGGATAAATGAAAAGAAAAGGTTTACAACGTTCTCAAACAAAAAGTAGCATAAAAGGTATATGTATATTATTTATCAGCTTTATTAAATAAGTTTACAGACTCCTGCAGGTAGATCAATTTGGTACTTCTGCAAAATCAAACCATTATTTGAACTGTTCTCACGCGTTCATTTTAAATGGACTGCAAAGCTGAGAATGGTATCCTTACTCATGGTAATTTGATAGATTCAAGAATAATTTTTAATTCAGTGTATTGAAATGTTAATTGACATGTATGCTGCTGGGAAATGAACCTTTGAAATGGGAATTGGGACAGAGACACATGTTGTTTGACAAACAATAAAATGATTTGATGCTTCATTACAATAATGCTGATAAATATTTTATAAATGCACAAGAAATTCATGCCAAAATAAATAGCCCAACACCACCCCCCCTCCCTCAAGGAAATAGAATTTATCAGCAAAATTTAGAATAATTTTTTTTAAACAACCATGCTGGTGGATATCATCAACTAAAAAAAAGTATCAGTAAAATCAGGGCATCGTCGATTGTGCTGGTCTTCCACAGTCAGTACGTGACCAGCCATTTTAATACGCAACAACAACAACTTGGACTATTTGGTTGGCTTCGACATAAGTCATCAGCCGACAAATACTTTGCGATATATATACATAACGAGTGGTGTGCTAGAAATCATTTTGTGGTAATGGCATAAAATGGCAGCAATAAATTTACCAGAAAAACGTCAAAAATTCGCATCGTCTATCTCTACAACATGGAGGGCCGCCATGTTGAATCTCCCGCTAGAAGCGGCCAGCCCCCGTAACTGGTGAAGAATGATGGGAGGTGGAACCCGACTACAGAAGCAAGGCCCATTGAAATGCATTCCAATGAGGGTTCCCCATTATTTTAAAAGTGTCCAAAAACTTGACCTCAAAATTTCGTCCGGAACCATGGCAAACCCTATTGGAAATCACGTGATTCGTGGGTTCCCCATATGACAATTTTATGGCGGGAAATTTCACGTTGCATTCCTAAAGCTCTGTCGATGACGGAGGTTAAAAGAATGCTCCGTTACAATGTTATTCTAGAAGGTGAATAAGCTTAAAATGACTCAAATATGCTATGCTAAATTTTAAAATCACATTGGGTCGCACCTTATGTTTCTCCGTTCCAGAGTACGAGAGAAACGTTCACCGTAGGAACGGGCTTAGCATCCTCTCTCCTCCGCCCAGTCCAGATAAGTTTACCACTGTGAACCAGGAATATATCAGTTAAGATGCAGAACTCAGTGGGGACTGAATTATTTTATCTGCATGAATTTCCAACTCGTTTTCTAATGTACATTGCGTCTCAGACAGGCCTTGATATTTTTTAAATATTTTTGTAGGGAATAGCTAAAAGTGAACACAGCGATCAAAAATGATAGTAAAATCGTCTCCAGAGCACGAACTTCAGCTTAACTCAGAGCTAGGGGCCGATTGGATATTATGTGTTTTACATCTACATAGTGTTCCAATGAACAGCCACAATCAAAGCGTGACCGAGATATATATACTCTGGCAACGACATGGAAATGCATTTGTATAAAGAACGAAAGTCGGATGCCGGATCTGACGCTTCTATTCAGAGCCGTTGGTGGCCGCAACGCGGACATATTCCGTCTTTTTCTATTAACCCTATCTGGCCTGGGTTTTTGGGACCTGTCCAGGCCTGGGGAGGATCCATTTCGAACCCCCCCCCCCTCCCTCTAATTGTTTTTTTTTTTACCGTTGAGCTAGCGGGGGTGGGGGAAGGGCTGAAAATTATCATATACCTTAGGTCAAGCTCTACCAGAAAATGTGAAAAAAGGAGATGGCCGCTTTGATAACGACACAGTGACGTCGTTTTCAGAAACGACAATTTTTGATCGATTCAGATTTTTCGGATTTTTCATTTATGCAATTTCTTTGCAAAAACCGCGGGCTGAATTAGTAAATATTAATGTGATGTGTAATAAATTATATTTTGCCCACTTTTCATCGCGGGAAAATGGAAATTTTGAAGAAAAACATCATTTTTCTGGTACCTCACCTAGCCGCCATCTTGAATTTACCCATGATCCTCTTCTCGGGGGTTATGCAAATTGCCTCAAAATGACCCCAATATAACAATCCATAAAGTCGCGGAGTGTCAGCTCTCAATGTTTTTGTCGTTCCGGAGATAACACAGAAAGTTTAATAGGGCAGCCCCAGGCCTGGTAGGGTCAAAGTACCGGTAATTAACCTTACTCATGGTAATGTAATTATGTTTGTGTTATTATAACGATTGTAGCAGTCCTCTTCCAACCCAACAACGCAGAATACGTGAATTTTGTAGTTTGATAAATGCATATATAGGTATATTAAAATAATACCATCTGATATCAAACTATGCTCATCGGTGATGAAATTGGCCTTTATTCAATTAGGTTACTCCTTGTGAAATGGTAGTATCCTTTTTTTCTTTTTTTGAACGGAATGCTCTTCTCTGTTTTCGTGGAAAAGGATTAGTTTTCATCATGAATATTTAATGAACAGGAAATTAGCCAGAAAGCATGGAGAGATTTACATTAGTTTATGACCCACGTACCGAATACTATCCGGTCAGGAGAAAGCTTTCATCTTCAACTGACACGTATTGATCATATCATTGTCAACCGTGGTTTTACCTAATAAAGAATCTCCTGTGCATACGTTGTATAAAACTAAATGACGTGATATTGAAGTAGCTTCACCAAGACAACGATTATTAAAGGATAATCATGACGATAATCATGACCTGGGGTGTACAATAAATCCGCCTTCTCCACTATAATTCTTGATCAAAGGATTCGCCCTTGCGGACCAACGCTTACACTGCATGAAGCGTGACTCCCGCGTAGATTTGTGGTTCGTACTAACCCTCTCTTTTCATTGGCTTCAGCATGGAGAATATTTTTACATCAGTGAGAACTTGCCCAAGCGATTTTCATGTGATAAAATAAATCGAACATGGACATGGAGTGTATAGATTGTTAAATCCTTTGAAGTGAAATAAGCATCATCATGTGAGCCGTGGCGTGGAGAATTTCGTTTCATTTTGAAGTTGTTATTCTCAGTGCATTAATTTATGCATATTCTGCATCGTTGAATCTGAGAGGATATATAGAATCTAGAATAAATATAGTACAAAAAATCTGTCATATTTTATACTCGGATTCCGTTAAATGGTATTCTGGGAGAGTATGTGAAATCCGTTATATGGTATTCTGGGAGGGTATGTGAAATCCGTTATATGGTATTCTGGCAGAGTATGTGAAATCCGTTATATTGTATTCTGGGAGAGTATGTGAAATCCGTTATATGGTATTCTGGGAGAGTATGTGAAATCCGTTATATGGTATTCTGAGAGAGTATGTGAAACCCGTTATATGGTATTCTGAAAGAGTATGTGAAATCCGTTATATGGTATTCTGGGAGAGTATGTGAAATCCGTTATATGGTATTCTGGGAGAGTATGTGAAATCCGTCATATGGTATTCTGAGAGGGTATGTGAAATCCGTTATATGGTATTCTCAGGTTATATCTAGGGGGATATAGAATCAATCATACTGTTTTCGCAGATTTAAACTGCAATAAAACTTGGAAACTGATCATTAATAAGAGGGATTTTCTTCAATATATATTTTTATGATCTTGCGTGGTATGTCAGGAGTATCAAAACCTTACGGTCCGTCAGTCCCCTTTTGAATTTCACTTATTTCGGTGGCTGGCTTTTTTTTCAATATAGCCGATGGCAAACATATCATGTCGGTAAAGTACACTATCTTAGGCACTCATTTTGCTAATGTACGTAGATGTCCCTGGCGTAGTGTGTCAGATTATTAGAACATTACCTTGTTTAGCTAATATAATTGCTTTGGAATTGGTGCAGTAGAATAAATGTATTCTTTACTTAACACTATATGATCATAACGCTCTGAGGGTTTTTTTTTTGCATTTTTGACACTGCTATTGGTTTGAGGGTGTTGCCAGCAGTTGATATTATAGGACCATTAAATCATCACTCTGAAATATTTGTTTCTGATACCGCTCAAGCGGCCGCGTGGACATGTCATTCAAGATGTCCACATGAACTCTACAAGAAAAAGCGCGACAAGGATAAAAATAATCATAGGTATCACTTTTGGTTCTTGTCTTTATAAATATGCAGTTAGTATATTTTTCACCATTTCATATTTTCCCTCTATCATACATAAACTGATACAGTCGGGGAGTTATACTGGTTGCAATATAGACGATCAACCCTCCATCATTTTGAGACGCGCTACAATCTGGTCCCATTAATATTACCCATTATTAAATATTGAACAGATTTGTTCCACTTTGCAAGAACCTTGAAGTTCCAAATTTCCATTCTCGAGAACTCTTCACATGTCTAAGAAGTTATGTCATCAGTACCTTTCCAGTTTTTAATCACAAACACTTCCATTTTTAAATTAATTAAATACTTACATTGACTCGCAGCGTGTTCGTTGAACTGCCTTACAGGTAAATCAGTACGTCATACATTTTTAACCACTTTCTAGAACCTAGCAGAACTTCAAACACATAAAAGTATAAGCAAATTCTTGATGCTTCAATGAGTTCTCTTGACGTCAGGAATGAAGTGATTATCTTCTCAAAAACGACTTCGTATTCAGAGAGAATCTCTCATATCGAATTGTTCCCAAAGGAGATAGCCATTTATGATGACCGTTGGCAACTAATAAAAGTTCCTTCTCGCTTCATATTGATTCCAGCATGTGTTTTGAGACACAAAAGAAAATTTACTAGACCCATTTCCAGAAATCATTTATCCTCCAATGTTATCCATTGCAATGCTCTTAACTTCGATTAACCTTCCATCGATGACTGATTCTCCCGGTTACTCATCCCCTTACGTCTTTGACACCAAATTTGACACATTTTGGGATACTCCTTATCTGCTGGCGATGAATCATCCAGTGAATCACACATTCTCCAAACCAGTCATGGATGGATATCTCCAGACTGCGTAGCATACACAATTTAAAGTTCACATTTCGACGATTTTCGCGTCTCGTGTTCCTAGTATTAGTTCAGCTTTTAGGTTTTAGCTTTTTTTCATTGAAATAATTATAGGATTTCTGTAATTAAATTACAGAAATCCTATAATTATTTCAATAAAAATTTGCTTGTTCAGCTGCTCATGATCCCAGAAATATTTAAATTTCATACCATTTCTCAATAATAGCTGGGACCACAATTATGTTATTATTGTTATCTAACCCAACGTCTGCAACAAAAAGGCGTCGCCAACATTCTCAAGGTTTACCAGCTTTTTGACCCCAAAAAGCAAAACACAAAGCATCAACCGCTCTATACTTGAATCTGTGAAGATCATTGGAACAATATCTATGTGAAATTTGGCAACACAATATATCAGCAGCATATAGGTATTCTAATGGGTAACTAATTGTGCACCCCTGTTGGCTGACCTGTAACTGTTCTCTTATGAATATGACTATATGCAGGCGCTTTCAAAAACCGATCCATTCAAAGCCCGTTCCTTCTCATTCACCAAACGCTATATAGACGATCTTCTCGCTGTGGATAATCGCTATATAAATGAAGCAGTGAAGGATATATATCTATCTTCATTGGATTTGAAGGAAACTACAGATAGTTTTTTTTTTGATAGGCACATCATATTTAGATCTATATCTCTATAAAAATGAAGCGGGCATTCTCTCTCGTCGACTTGATGACAAAACATATCATTACAATTCCGACATTTTAAACTATCCCTTTCTGGACATTAATATTCCAGCGGGACCTGCATATGGCGTATACATATCTCACCTAGTAGCATTTGCTAGATCCTGTGTTAAATGTGACGATTTTAATCAACGTCACAAAACATTGTTGGAGAAACTCATAAAACAGGGCTATTCCACCAAGCGCCTCCACTCAAAGTTTCTCAAATTTGGCGATACATATCCCATGCTGATAGCAAAATACGAACGTAGCGTGCAAGATCTATGGCGCTACGTTTCCTAACTTGTGTCTAATTCCGCTTAACCCGGGGCTAGGGACCGTATGAACCCATGTACTTCAAGATCCTCGTGGTGCTCATATGAACAGTCACAATCAAAGCGTGACTGAGAAACATCATTCTCTAGATAACGACTTTACAACAATTATTATGGATTAAAGAATACGGATTTTATATTTTTGGAACATCATGATGTCTTGTCGGCATCATTTGGTGCTAATACTGTTATATGGAATATGGAATAGGTCTTTGGATTATGGACGCGGATATTCTTTAATGGACGACGGCTGAATTATGAATGACGGACTAGACGCTTGTAATAACCAAGCTCATATAGACTGTCCAATAAGTTGTATGGTGTTACCATTGTTGGCATCCGAGCCATAGCATTTTCTTTTTTTATTTCTTTTTTTTCTTTTTTGAATATTGTTGTGTGTGTTTTTATGTCCCCACGTAATCTCCTTCCTCTCTCGACAATTTGTAATGGACTCGGAAAGTGGAACTACTGATTTTTCCACTCAGAAACAGAACTGTATAGTTTAGTACTGTGATCGCCTTGTCTCGTATCTGATTTGAGATTCCGGAATATCTTGCCTGGGGTGAGAATTGGGAACCTGACTCTTTTGCTCTGGGACAAGAAACATTAAGAGCATACCCTTTTAAACTTTAAAAAATCATGTGTAAATTCAAGATGGCGCCCATGTGGGTCAGACAAAAATGGTATATTGGCCTTTTTCTTCTAGATTTTTGTCATTTTAGCGTAAAAAAAATGTCTCAAAGTTAAATTTGATTCACTCACTTTAGTGTGACAAGTGTCAAAAGTATCTAGGCATTAATGAATTTATCCACATTCCTAGAATATTGGTTATTGTGTCTTGTAGTAGCCGTATTAACAAAGTGTTGTATCCAGCCCTTCACTTTCTGTGTGTACATGGTATTTAGACACGATATGAGTCAAAATCAATGTGGGACATTCACCTCAGAGTTTGACCACTTGACTGCCGAACTAATAAACATCTGTACGACCGTTCGCTGCGATCGACACTATACTCGAGGAAATTCTCCTGGACGCCTTGTCCGATAACCGCTTTTCAGAAGCTAATTTTCCATATAAGAACATTTATTGATAATATTTTCTTACACAAAAGCTCATATATTTTTTTGATATTAGCCAGAGAAACCCCGAAATTTGTGAAGGTTTTTCTGGAACCTTAATTAACCCTACCTGACCTGGGATTTTGGGAGATCTGCTCAGAGAGCATTGTCCAAGAACATTTAATATCCAGACTGCTGTCCACCAGTCACATACACTCAACCAATCATGAGTAGTGAAAACATATTAAGGTTTCTCGTCACAAAGGTTGAGATGGTATTTGGATAAAATATGGACCCTCCATGAAACTTAAAGTATAGATGAGTCCACTTTGTCTTTATTTGAAGATGTTTCGATTGCATTCACCAGACGACATAATCGAAAATACGCTATATATAGACTACCTTTTGTTAACCGCCTTCCTTTTCATGCCTGTTTGGATTTTGTTGCTGATAGTGTCGTGTGCAGTGAGACGTGACCCGCGTTCATCCTTGTCTGCAGATTCCTGAGCAGTTGTAGTTGTGAAACAGGTTTCCACAATCGACTCTGCTGACAAACGGTGTACTAACTAACTGACTTACTCACGGATGTGCGGTTCGACACCAGGGGCTCAGAGTGACCGAATCCAAATAGATGACGTTCCTGATACGTCATCTCCAATATCACAAGACTATCCCACCTTCGGACACTTGGGAATTTCTTGTGGAGCTTCTCGGCGATATTGCTTTGTTGATTTCCGTTCTCCTAGTACCGTCAATTCATCTTATGTTACGACACAGAAACTACAAGTATTTCCATCTGCTCAAAATGTACCGACCCCCGTGATGTCAGTCATTCTATTCCAGTTTCAATGAAGAGCATGTATACTATTTAGGCTATTGGATTTGCTTATATAACAAGGTCGATGAAACTCAACCTTGTCAGTGGTTGAACACATTCTGCATACAGTTCACAGAGGACAGTGTTGCATATCGCGATTAAAGGAGACAACTCATCAACGCTGACTGGATAAAGACACCGGGATTTCAGCAAAGTATACCACCGAAACAAGTCAATCGTAGTTTATATTCATTCTCATACAGACCCAGTGGTCCCAATCACAGAGATTATGATAACGGTTTTGATGGTTGTGATATGACACCAGCGGGAGGGGGGGAGGGGGGGGGAGGCTGTTTTGTTTAAAGAATTCAAGAGACAATAAGACAAGAGTTGAGTCTGCATATTTGACACTTAGATTATAATCGTACAGGGCTACAATGTCAGCAGGGCTATGTCAATGACTCGATATGACTATTACATCATTGCTCTTGGATATTTGTGTCTAATACCGCTCAAGCCGGGCCGTGCGAGCATGCAATTAAAGATGTTCACTTGAATTTCTATAATAAAAGCGTGGCTGATATACAATTCTAACATGCTCCACGTTATAGCCGTGCGCTGATTGATTCAGACCTCAAAACATACGGAGATTATCAGACGATAATCTTCATTTGTTTGTTGTGATCTTATCTGTTTCATTCACGTGCCGAACTGGTGACGTCTCATTCTGGTGACGCAGTGCTACAAAGCGGAGCGACGATTGGTTCATTCACTGCGCAGTGAGAGGAGTTCACAACGGCTGCAGCTCGTGAACGGACAGCACGCGTGAGCATGGCCAGCAAACCAGTCACGAAATTCTCGCATGAAAACGGAATAAGTTTGCAGAAAATTTGCTATTCTGCTTTTGAAACGAGGAAATATTTATCAGCGTGTATGTTAGATTGTTCTTGTTCTTACTGAATATTATCGTGTAATAATTTTTCGATGTTTAGTTTTATACCTCATCAAAACTAAACATCGAACAATTATTACACGATAATATACATTACGGCAGTCATTAACTCCTAAATCATCAGAGAGATCTTTTTTTCTTGTGATGTTATATATCGCTATGGTGATGTTATAATCGCTAAACATCGCTATGGTGATGTTATAATCGCTATGGTGATGTTATAATCGCTATGGTGATGTTATAATCGCTATGGTGATGTTATAATCGCTATGGTGATGTTATATATCGCTATGGTGATGTTATATATCGCTATGGTGATGTTATAATCGCTATGGTGATGTTATACTCGCTATGGTGATGTTATAATCGCTATGGTGATGTTATAATCGCTATGGTGATGTTATATATCGCTATGGTGATTTTTCAGATATGCACTCAGAATATTGGTCTGTGGGGTCATATGACTTTTTGTCAGTGGTCCGGCATCATTTTCCACAACCTTTATACGATGCGGTTAATTGCTATATGTATATGGTGAGATTATTGTGGTTGATGTTTAGTCACAGAGAGATTATTGTGGTTGATGTTTAGTCACAGAGAGATTATTGTGGTTGATGTTTAGTCACAGAGAGATTATTGTGGTTGATGTTTAGTCACAGAGAGATTATTGTGGTTGATGTTTAGTCACAGAGAGATTATTGTGGTTGATGTTTAGTCAGCTATATGTATATGGTGAGATTATTGTGGTTGATGTTTAGTCAGCTATATGTATATGGTGAGATTATTGTGGTTGATGTTTGGTCAGCTATATGTATATGGTGAGATTATTGTGGTTGCTGTTTAGTCAGCTATATGTATATGGTGAGATTATTGTGGTTGATGTTTAGTCAGCTATATGTATATGGTGAGATTATTGTGGTTGATGTTTGGTCAGCTATATGTATATGGTGAGATTATTGTGGTTGATGTTTAGTCAGCTATATGTATATGGTGAGATTATTGTGGTTGATGTTTAGTCAGCTATATATATATGGTGAGATTATTGTGGTTGATGTTTAGTCAGCTATATGTATATGGTGAGATTATTGTGGTTGATGTTTAGTCAGCTATATGTATATGGTGAGATTATTGTGGTCGATGTTTAGTCAGCTATATGTATATGGTGAGATTATTGTGGTTGATGTTTAGTCAGCTATATGTATATGGTGAGATTATTGTGGTTGATGTTTAGTCAGCTATATGTATATGGTGAGATTATTGTGGTTGATGCAAAACGTTGTAATTGTAGCTTCTATCTGTGGTTAACATGGTGAAGAATGGAGCCCTTGGTCGATGTCATGCCTCACAGAATTGGGGTATGAATAAGAAATTGCTCTCTACTCATATTTTCCCCGTTTAACCCTTTCTTCTACCTGACGGTTACCTAGTTCACCACTTTCCATCAGGTTCACCATTTTCCATCAGATGATAGGGCTATTATATCTTTGTTCTAGGATATTTGTATCTAATACGGCTCAAGCCAGCGCTAGCCGCCGTGTGAGCATGCAATTCAAACTATCCACATGAACAGCTACAATAAAAGCGTGGTTGAGATTGAAATCATTACAGGGATAATTTTTGGTTCTTCTAATGTTTTTAGATATGCAAATCATCGCAGAGATCATTTTTGGTGGTTGTCATGTTTTTAGATAGATCATTTTTGGCGGTTGTGATGTTTTGAGATATGCACTCAGAATATTGGCCTGTGGGGTAATATAACTTGGTGTCAGTAGTCCGGCATCCTTTTCCACTACCATTATATGTTGCATTTAATCAGAATAAAACGGAATCCGCACAAACAGCCCGTTTGTTGTTTATCACAGAATGTTCGCACTTGGTGCACCGCTTCGTTATTTGTTGTTTCTGCCTTTGATTCAGCCTGGAGTAATATCTTCTTTCTGTCTTTGATCCAGCCGGGAGTAATATCTTGTTTCTGCCTTTGATCAACGCTGGAGTAATACCTTGTATCCACCCTTGATTACCATCGTGTTTCTGCATTTGATCCAGCCTGGAGTAACATCCTGTTTCCGTCTTTGATCCAGCCTGGAGTAATATTTTGTTGCTGCCTTTGATCCAGCCTGGGGTGATATCCTGTTTCTGCCTTTGCTCTAGCCTGAAGTAATATCTTGTTTCTGCCTTTGATTCAGCCAGGAGTAATATTTTGTTTCTGCCTTTGATCCAGCCTGGGGTGATATCCTGTTTCTGCCTTTGATCCAGCCTGGAGTAACATCTTCTTTCTGCCCTTGATCCAGCCTGGAGTGACACCTTGTTTCTGCCCTTGCTCCAGCTTGGAGTAATATTTTGTTTCTGCCATTGATCCAGCTTGGAGTAATATTTTGTTTCTGCGCTTGATCCACCCTGGAGTAACATCTTGTTTCTGCCCTTGATCCAGCCTGGAGTAATATCTTGTTTCTGCCTTTGATCCAGCCTGGAGTAATATCGTGTTTCTGCCTTTTATCCAGCCTGGAGTAATATTTTGTTTCTGCCTTTGATCAACTCTGGAGTAATACCTTGTTTCTGCCTGTGATCCACCCTTGATTAACATCTTGTTTCTGCATTTGATCCAGCCTGGAGTAATATTTTGTTTCTGTCTTTGATCCAGCCTGGGGTGATATCCTGTTTCAGCCTTTGCTCTAGCCTGAAGTACTATCTTGTTTCTGCCTTTGATCCACCCTTGATTAACATATTGTTTCTGCCTTTGATTCAGCCAGGAGTAATATTTTGTTTCTGCCTTTGATCAACTCTGGAGTAATACCTTGTTTCTGCATTTGATCCAGCCTGGAGTAATATTTTGTTTCTGTTTTTGATCCAGCCTGGGGTGATATCCTGTTTCAGCCTTTGCTCTAGCCTGAAGTAGTATCTTGTTTCTGCCTTTGATCAACTCTGGAGTAATACCTTGTTTCTGCCTTTGATCCACCCTTGATTAACATCTTGTTTCTGCATTTGATCCAGCCTGGAGTAACATCCTGTTTCTGCATTTGATCCAGCCTGGGGTAATATTTTGTTGCTGCCTTTGATCCAGCCTGGGGTGATATCTTGTTTCTGCCCTTGATCCAGCATGAAGTAACTTGTTTCTGCCTTTTATCCATCCTGGAGTAATATTTTGTCTCTGCCTTTGATCCACCCTGGAGTAGTATCTTGTTTCTGTTTTGTTTTTTTGATCCAGCCTGTAGTAATATCTTTAACTTACAGTTGCTAATAAATTCATAGGGAGAAGCATAATTGTCCCTTCTTCAAGCTGGAGCAAGGGCAGAAACAAGGTGTCACTCCAGGCTGGATCAAGGGCAGAAAGAAGACGTTACTCCAGGCTGGATCAAAGGCAGAAACAGGATATCACCCCAGGCTGGATCAAAGGCAGAAACAAAATATTACTCCTGGCTGAATCAAAGGCAGAAACAAGATATTACTTCAGGCTAGAGCAAAGGCAGAAACAGGATATCACCCCAGGCTGGATCAAAGGCAGCAACAAAATATTACTCCAGGCTGGATCAAAGACGGAAACAGGATGTTACTCCAGGCTGGATCAAATGCAGAAACACGATGGTAATCAAGGGTGGATACAAGGTATTACTCCAGCGTTGATCAAAGGCAGAAACAAGATATTACTCCCGGCTGGATCAAAGACAGAAAGAAGATATTACTCCAGGCTGAATCAAAGGCAGAAACAACAAATAACGAAGCGGTGCACCAAGTGCGAACATTCTGTGATAAACAACAAACGGGCTGTTTGTGCGGATTCCGTTTTATTCTGATTAAATGCAACATATAATGGTAGTGGAAAAGGATGCCGGACTACTGACACCAAGTTATATTACCCCACAGGCCAATATTCTCAAAGTGCATATCTCAAAACATCACAACCGCCAAAAATGATCTATCTAAAAACATGACAACCACCAAAAATGATCTATCTAAAAACATGACAACCACCAAAAATGATCTCTGCGATGATTTGCATATCTAAAAACATTAGAAGAACCAAAAATTATCCCTGTAATGATTTCAATCTCAACCACGCTTTTACTGTAGCTGTTCATGTGGATAGTTTGAATTGCATGCTCACACGGCGGCTAGCGCTGGCTTGAGCCGTATTAGATACAAATATCCTAGAACAAAGATATAATAGCCCTATCATCTGATGGAAAATGGTGAACCTGATGGAAAGTATTTATCATATTTATAACAGCACTGAGCACCAACATTCTACCAATCAGGGAGAAACTAGAACCCTTGCAGACAAGGCTGCATGCGAATCACGCCTCGCTGAGTGATACTGATATCGGGAACCCTCCATTATGAACTCTGGCATTCTTCACAAACGTCAGTCGACTACTGAATGTAGAATCTGTCACTTATTTCAGGCGAAAGATTACTTTTCCACGATGGCTTTCCAGCTTCCGTATTACCGAGACTTTTATGAAAGTAGCAAGATGACAGTAACATTGACAAACAATGTATATATCATGTAACAATGTATATATCATGTAACAATGTATATATCATGTAACAATGTATATATCATGTAACAATGTATATATCATGTAACAATGTATATATCATGTAACAATGTATATATCATGTAACAATGTATATATCATGTAACAATGTATATATCATGTAACAATGTGCTATCATGTAACAATGTATATATCAGCGTAATAATGTATATATTATCATGTAACAATGTATATATCATGTAACAATGTATATATCATGTAACAATGTATATATCATGTAACAATGTATATATCATAACAATGTATATATCATGTAACAATGTATATATCATAACAATGTATATATCATGTAACAATGTATATATCATGTAACAATGTATATATCATGTAACAATGTATATATCATGTAACAATGTATATATCATGTAACAATGTATATATCATGTAACAATGTATATATCATGTAACAATGTATATATCATGTAACAATGTATATATCATGTAACAATGTATATATCATGTAACAATGTATATATCATGTAACAATGTATATATCATGTAACAATGTATATATCATGTAACAATGTATATATCATGTAACAATGTATATATCATGTAACAATGTATATATCATGTAACAATGTATATATCATGTAACAATGTATATATCATGTAACAATGTATATATCATGTAACAATGTATATATCATGTAACAATGTATATATCATGTAACAATGTATATATCACGGTAATATTGATTTAAAAGATCCAAAAACGACACGGAACGGACACTAGCGAGATATCTAGTATATCACGCTAATATAACAAGAACACATTTTTTTTTAATCCCAGTATTTTTAATCGGGACACTAACCTACTACAGTGTTTAGCTGAATCTTCTAGTAGTTTTATTTCATCGCAAAACAAGCTGTTCTAGCATACCCGTATTCCACCTTCAGGGACGCCTCACTCTGTTCAGGCTCTATTTGGGTCACAGTATATAACAGAAATGTCTCAGGTGCTAAATTTATCAAAGCACAATTGTCCTATCAAGGTGACGTCCTTATATAAACTACATTAGTTCTGTCTCCCGTCCGGAATACATTGTGGCTGAAGTCTCTACTGAACAAAAATGAATCTATGACAATCCCAAGCTAGTAAAAACAAAATTACCTATTTCCCCTTTCGATGTCGACAAGTCCTTGGATGTCCTTTCCAGGCGATGCACTGTATACGAGTTAGCCTTGAGCATGTTTGTCGAAACTATCATCGCGTATATAGCAAAATTATACACCATAGGTGGAAAGTGTAACAAGCGAACTGTTATGAGAAACTGCATGAGTGGTAGGTGATTTGCCATCGCTTCAAGAGTTCAACCGGTCGAGGTTGTGTTGCGTAAATCGAGCTGATGGTAAGTGGACTTGGTTTCTGAATAAACAATCCCTTATGAGGTAATGAAGCCATTGAGTTGTACTGAACTGGTTAATCAGATACTGTTTTAGATTTTAAACCAGATTGGTTGATCTGCACCCTGGAGAGTGACCCGCGATGTGGCTCTTGTGGTGAATATCTGATTCGTACTTCATCATTCTTGATTAAAAGATGGAGGAATCTACTATTACAGGACAGGACCATTATGCTTTAATAGATGCGTGATGATTTGGGGGATATTAATTCGAAAATATGCCAATAATCGTACTGCAGGAACCACATATATGGATTCATGTTTCAGTGCTCACCATTGTTCAAAATTGATATCCGCACTGGATTTACGTTATCACATACACGGCATGGTTTTCTACGCGCAATTACATGTATAGCCCATTAGAGAAGGGATATTGATACCTGAGCTGTGTTCTAGACCGTCACAATAGATGAACCCATATCGGTTTAAGACCAATTTAAGTTGTAACCGACCAATCCAGCATATTGCTGTAGATGTCCGTGATGTAACCGACCAATCCAGCATATTGTTGTAGATGTCCGTGATGTGGGGCAGCACAGGAATAGCCATGTTGAAGACAGCGAATCTGCTGGGAAGCTATTGTAATAAAAAGCCAATACACCTTATTATTATTATTATCCCTTACCAGTTGTATCATCTTCCTGATGTGTGAAAATAATAGCTATATTCCACTAGGGAATGTGTATGTATGGATATAATAACCTCAGGGACACTATCTTACAAATATGTGGAAATATTCCATTGTCCAGTCGACAGTTCACCAGCTGATAACACTTGTACGAGTAAGTCACCATGCCGACTGCTGCTCTGTATATAATATTTGGTTATGTTGCCGGGTAGAGTATACGTCAGTATTCTCTTGTACTCAATGTAATATGTCTAAAGGCATCAGATCCGATATTCGACATTCAACCGTCTTCAACATAAAGATTTTCCGCCTCAAACGAAACACATATTCGTGCAACAGTTTAAAACATGTGTTGTAGTGACACCCCCGGGGTGTATGTATCAAATGTACTAGCTTGACGGGTTCCGATATCTAGGTGAAAATTAACCTTGATCTACCCATATAGGGAAAGTAGACTCGCCATTTTAGCACATAGCGTTTGCGCACTGTTCGACCAGTGCTGTGAGCACCAAGGAAATACGAATTAGATTGACTTGAGCTTACTGAGAGACGACGTGTATCACAAGTTGGCCTGCTAACTGATGTTCACAGGACTTTGATGCGCATTATTTAGGGTAAGAATCTTTTTACTCGAACTTGAAGAGTATTCCTAAATAAGGTTTGGGAAACCTCTTCATTTGGTGTCAGAAATGAGCGAAATGAACCTTAGGCTACGTTTTCTGACTTTTCGTGGCGCTATTTTTGTTTGAAAAAGTTCGGGAAAATTTTTCAGGTTGTGTCAGGCTAAATCACTACGGATTTTTGAACATTGATATAAAGTTCCGTAGTGAATTGATGTCTGTTAGACCAGATGATAAATTAAGCCGTGCTGTCCGCTGATCTTGGTCGAAACAAATCTCCAATTTCTTGTTTTATTTTTCATGGAAGGCATGTAAACAAATTGACTGCTTTAATATAGTTCAACCCGGGCTGGTCCCATTCACATGTCCCAGCGGGGATCGTGCTTTCATTTGTTTTGGTCCCTTATTGTTGTATATTTTCTTGCCGTTTATTGTAAAGTTTAAACGTGGTATAAATAATTGTTCTAATTGTGTTCTGGAATAATTTGTCGTGCACATGTACAGCCAAACGTTTGGACGAATTCATGTTCATTTAAACAAACATTGACTTGTAACAACTACTCATGTTGTTGTTTCGGGACATGACCTTGCGGAAATTTTCTGAAATATTCCTCGCTGGTTGTACCTTTGGCGTTTACTGTCGAGATATTTATAGTATAAAAATATACTGAACCCTGTATAGATGGTTTGATTATTTGGGAGTTTTAAATTTGTTTTATTTGAACTATACTAGATGTGTGAATTAGTCTGCCTGAACTTTGTATCGATAAGCAGGCAAGGAGAATTGAAAAAAATATTAAAAAATATTATTACTTCATTTATTATTATTATTATTTTGTTTTATTTTCTTTAGTATTCCCTTTCCTTTTCCGCTAACTTCCGCTGTATACGGTACCATATCGAGTCCACAAGGATGAATTAACCCTTTTTCTGTTCCAATAGTAAAGGTTGGTTGTTTTGATGCATAGTGAGGAGTTTGTTCATTTCCTGTATCTTTGCATGCTGAATGTTCAGGATGTTACTCAAATTATAATTGGCCATCTATTGTTACATCCAATTGTTTCAATCATCTGAAATCTGAATTTACATTTCCATCCTGACACCAGACAAGTGCTGTTGGAATGCAAAGTGGCAGATGGGCGTTAACTGACAACCGACTCAGTGAGTGAGTGGCCCTTGTGAATGGGCTATTTTTCTCCATCATGGATTGTTTAGGGCTTACTTCCTACAGGGATTTACTCAATTTTGCCGCTTCCCTTGGGAATCATCATTGACATCTGAGTTGTACATGATTATGTTTCATATGACTCAGGGAGTACACCTGGAAAAAATTTCTTGGTGTCCCCCAATTCTGTGGCAGTCTTGTCATACTGGCAACTGCTCAGTAGAATGTGCCTGTCAGAAAGGCAAATCCATCAAGTGTGTGCGCAGTGCATCCTTCGAGATGCCTCGGGTAGACTGGAGCTAGACTGGTTCTTGTTTGAATGGCCACCACTAATTGTAGATTCCCATCTTCACCTGGATCATGCTTTAGATTATTTCGGTGCTGATAGTCTAGATGGACTTCAGGTGGCGAGTGAGGTACCGGAAAAATCACTGGCTATTCAGTTCGTGGTCAGCAATATGGTGGATCCCAATGCTTGGGATCACCCATCCCTATCGTTGGGCGACTCGAGGGTGTTCTATACACTGGGAGTACATCCTCGTGTCGCCAACAAGCGTGTGTCCAAGAGTATTCTGTTAAAACTCATCGAGCTGTTGAGGAAGCAGAGATGTGTCGGTGTCGGTGTCGGTGTCGGAGAGGTTGGTTTAGATTATTCTCATGATCCCTCCGACACCGAAGATCAAATGCAGGAAGCTTTCCTGCGCCGTGTACCGCCCATTACCCGAGATTTCAACTTGCCGGTTGTCATCTATTGCAATTCGGATCATGGGGAAGCTTGCTCTCGTTGTTTAGAAATTCTTCGCGACGAGCTTGAACCTAATCATAAGAGCTTGACTCCTAATCGTAATCACTCGTTCGTTGGTGGGACTAAGGACCTGTAGGCATGGACTCAGGCTTTCCCAAACGTGTGTTTTAGCTTGAACGCTTTTGACAATTCATAGGAAAACATCTCTATCCGTTCTACAGACGATAGATCTGCATCGGGCGCTCCTGGAAACAGATGCTCCTTCCTTTCACCTACAGGGTATTTCTGGCTCAATTCCCCTTGGTATGTGTGGCCAGTGGCTGAGAAGATCGCTCAGACTCGACATCTGACACCCAGAATGATCCTTGAGGTCGCCCGTCGAAATGCATACAAGTCTTTGGGTAACCTGTGTAGGATCCTTGTTCTGGCGGCCATCTCGGTAACACGAGGGGATTGTTCCAAGGGATCGTTGTCCTGAATGCCTACTACTTTATTTTAATTTTGTTATTTAACTGGGGATAGTTGCAAGATTTTCTGACCTGAATCTGGGCTAGGTTACCCAGGCTGCAATTTATTAATTGGTCGTAGGTTAAAACCGAGGCTTTTTTTATCCGGCGTGGACGGCTGTTCTTTGACAGTTTCCTGCGGTCTATTCATTTTTTATTATAAGTTTTTTTAGAAGAAAGGGAATGAGTTTGGGTCATTTTAAATTCGGGAATATTGGAAAATTTTATTATCATTGCAGATTGTCAGGCGCGCATGCTGAAAAAGATGCATATATGTGCCCTGAAAATCCGCTGATCCAGCCATCTCTGTTGTGATAGGGAAGGGGAATGTGAATCTCGGGAATGGAGATTCTTGTTTAGAAATGGGGTAGATACTTCATGTAGGGAGCTATTGTCCAATCCTTTGTGCAACTGAAAAGGCTCAAGTCTAGACGCATTGTTGATCCCAGACCTGGCTATTGTACATGCTGTATTCATTGTCTCGTGATGCTTACATGAAGTATGAACCAGAAATGGTTATATGGTTTGTGTAATATATTAGAGACTCCTGACATTTTCTGTGTGTTTGGGGACGGATACCTGACCGGTTACCCGCTCGAAGTGAATATTACGGAGTCTGCTGAACATATTCATTTCTTACAGAGAAAGTGTTGAGGAAAGAGTAAATAATTTTATGGACATTTTTGTGGGACATTTGAGGATTTTATATTGCTGAAAAACGCACTCAGTCGAATTGCCGAGGAGAATACTCTAGGGCCCGAAAATACACTTGGATCTTGCTCATACGGCAGGTTCTTTCCTGGAAATGTGAGCGATATCCAGGGTGATATGGTGATCTATGTGGATTGTCCGTTCCTATTGCTGGGGATCTGTGAAGAATACGGAGGCACATTGGGTCTTTGACATTAGTCGTTACCCTCATCAGGGTTGGTGGTTTTTTACCCCTCAGCCCGAATGGGCATAGGGGTATTATTGTGGGTCCGTCTGTCCGGTCCATCTGTATGTCCGTACCATTTTCGTTAACACTCCATATCTTGAAAACTACTGAAGGCAGGTGCTCAAAACTTCTATCCAGTACAGAATGTATTTTGTAGGTGTGCCTTTCGTATCTTTTGGGTTATTGATATAGTGGAATCATTTGATAATTTTTTTTAAAATATCAAGTTTTATGAATTATGCTTTGGTCAAATTCTACTGACAATCGGGAACCCTCGGGTAATGGGATGGTCTTTGCTGAATAAGGTACCGGATACAACCCAAATGAAAACTGCTCCAAAAATAATTGAAGGTAGTTCTACAGCCCGTTTCATATGTTTTCCTTTTCTTCAGTCTTTTCTCTCCATTCTGCTTTCAAAATATCAACGGAATATTGCCTGCTTTGTCCCTGAATACCAAATTATCCTTCCTTCTTTCCGAATGATCAATGCTCTCCACGAAATACCAGGGGACATAACCCATGCATGGCCAACCCGTAATTTTTTCTCAAGGATTGATCCGCCTGCGAATGTAGTCCAAGGTAGTCCAAGGTTTGATCTCCACAAGTTTTTTATTCAAGTTACGTAAGGTTGGTGATGATATTAATTATAGAAATTGCTTAAAGTGCAATTTTCATCACTTTCACGTCTTGATAACCTTTATAGTATAAGTAGTAAGTTCATGTATCCATACCCGCTAAAACCCCTATTGCAGACTTCATTTATTTATGTGACAATCAGCAGCCGATGCAGCAGCCGGAATCAAGGAAATTCGAGGTGACGTAGTTCATTTTCTTTATCTCACGCCTTCGAAATAACCAGTTACTCGCCATGGCTTGTATCTCTAGATTGAAAGTATTAACGAATTATAGACGTGACTGTTAAACGAGAAATCAATCTCGCAAGTATCTATATTCGCGCCGAAAAAAGGTGCCATTTTTCATTTCATGACCAGAAATCTTTACTGGTACTTCGAGGTGACGTACGTCAGTTTTCTTGATGTGACATATTAAATTGAACTAGCGACTTACTTGCTAGGGGTTATATCTTCAGATGTAAAGTATAAACGAATTATGAGACGCTTTTGCTGAAGGAGAATTAAATCTCTAAATCGAACTTGATAACGAAAGTGTGACAGGCGCAATTTACACAACGACCACGTGCGTGATCATTTTGATTCCGACTTCTTCACACGTTCCAAAGCTATTCTGCTTGATAAAAGCTAACTGAAACTAACTTCCAAGGAAATTTAAAAAAAAAACTGAATAAAGTAGCTTGCATCCATCGTCCTTCTGCTCTGTTGTTTGCCTTTATAATTGGAGATTCAAAACGTTGGTTGGCGACAATTACGATAATAGACTTTAATGGAAAGCTGATCAACGTCAAGTATGAATTGTCAAATGTTAAACAAACCAGTCTACTATAAAATATAGTTCTGGGTGCTTAGAAGCAAAAATGTAAAAATAAACGAAAAAAACGCTGCTTACATGTACAATATGGCATTTAGTGAGGCAGCTCAATAAGCTGATGATCACACTGTCCTGTCACATGTACACACACTCGTGATATAACGGATAATTTTTTTCCAGAATATTACAGAGCTGAGGGATTCTAGCACCTCTGGTGCCTCATGTTTTAAAATGGCGATAGAGGCATCCTCTAACAAAACGGAGAAGGGTGTTGTAGTGACACCCCCGGGTGTATGTATGAAATGTACTAGCTTGACCGGTTCGGATAGCTAGGTGGAAATTAACCTTGATCTACCCAATAGGGAAAGTAGACTCGTCCATTCTAGCACATAGCGCCTGCGCATTGTTCGACCAGTGCTGTGAGCACCAAGGAAATACGAATTAGATTGACTTGAGCTTACTGAGAGACGACGTGTATCACAAGTTGGCCTGCTAACTGATGTTAACAGGACTTTGGTGCGCATTATTTAGGGTAAGAATCTGCTTACTCAAATTTGAGGAATATTCATAAATAAGGTTTGGGAAACCTCTTCACATGTATAAATAACAAATTTGATGAACCGTCGCGAACCGTACATGTAAATGAAGGAGTTGAATATCCATAAAAAAATGTTTGATTTACTCAATTACTTTCAGCCTACGGGTCCGATAACTTGATTTTTCTCTGTACGGTCATGCTTCACGGTAACTTCTCCCTTATTGGAAAAAGACTAAAAATGGGCGATAGTATACTCTAGAAAATATCTTGGAAACATTCCGATTCAAAACACTGGTCAGGATAAAGATGTTATGTGAACATGTCTTGCTACATGTCACCATTGGAATAAGTTGACCGCGCTTCTCTCATGCTCTTTTGAAACAGTCGAAAGCCTTCAAATTAACACCAATGCAAAATCTGTAGTATGACGATAAAGTAATGTATCCATATATTCATTTATTATTTGGACGGGCCCGAATGATACCAAGGACTGCCAAAGTCCCATCTTTGAAGAATCTTCTTCGCTTGAATAGTAAAAAGAATTCGGTTCAACAATTAACCGATTATACTCAGTCCTGACGCATAAACGCGTGTTTTTTTTATTATCGCATGAGATGATGAGCATGCTCGAAATTATTGTGGAAATATTGAGTTATAGATATATTTCTGCTCTGATAACCATGGAACTCTTTGTTGTCGAATTGAATAGTATATGCTGGTCGATAATCTGGAAGATCTTGGACATACAAAACTGCTTATTACCAGGTTGATGGAGAATATACAAGAAATGTATTGATTTGGCCACTTATTAAAGCAATTATATTAATATGTACAGCGTATATGTCCATCGTTATTGTTCACACAGTCACCTATTATGGACGATGTATCTACATGTAAATTTAAGGTGGTGAGCGACACCGGAAGTATATATACTCAGTGTTGATCAACTGCGCAAAACTGTTCCTGATTATGACTAAATTGTTGCCATAGGAAACTTCATTTATAGAAATAACAAGGGGAATACGTCCATGTTTGCGTGCATTGGGAAGAAAATGAACATTCTGTGTTAATCTTAGACATGGCGTCCCCCTATTGATGGGCATCCGTGACATGAACTCATATTATGTCTCCGATTTAAATTTCATTTTCTGATTTGTATAATAATACTAATTCATATATAAGAGTATAAATGAAATATTAGAGAGAGCAGATCTCAGTTTCCAGTCAAGCAATGAATCAAATTGTGTTTTCACTTCCGCCACGATGATATTCCATTTAAAAACTAATTCTCTCCACTGGTAGGGTGCATCACGATGGTCGTGCGCCCCCTCCCCCCCCCCCCAAACCTCAGTGGTATTGAGACGTGTTTAATTTAGCAGGAGAAATATGTCTGTCCTCTAAACGGAAATGCGAGGTTAATTAATTAATTAACTCAAAATATCGATTTATCTTTCACAATATTATGGTATATGATGATAATTAGAGAACAGTGATTGATGAACAACCACTGATAACGGAAGGCTCTCTATGGGATCACATTGGTTTATTTTTGTACCCATATTATGTATTGATACTAAGTATAACCCGGAACTTCATCAGATCCTTCCGTTGTTCCTTGCTCACCCTTGAAAATATTTGCAATGACATCAAATTCATCCATTCAATGAAAATAGTTCGTTGGAAAACCACGAATACATCCAAAGCACTCGATTAAACTCAATTATAAAGATCAACGACATTACAACTGTGTTGTATATGAATATAAATATTAAATTCATAGACGTAAATTGAACTGAAAAGTATCGTGGAAGTTTTCGCCTAGCATGTGCTCAGTCAAAAGAGGTCAGGCTCATTTGCAGAGATATGGGTGAAAATATCCTTGTGGAAAAGGTGAATATATACTTATTCCAGTCGGTTTTATACCTTCTCACCTGTTATATTAACTTCTACAAGTATGAAACTACCACAGTAGTAAAAGTAGAAATTGAGGCCCCTTGACCTAAAAAAAACACATATTGCGGAGGTCACGTGGAAGGTCACGGTCATTATATCTCCGGCAAAGGTCACATGCGGTCACGTGACCGGACATTACCCCGGAGGATGTATTCTTACGCGGTATTCCTCCGGTCATGTGTTGCGCTCACTTCCGGGCCAGAAAGTAGTCCCATGTCCAGGTCCTTGAAATACACATGTGGTCGCTTCCCCTAAATCTCTGGGAATGTCCGGCAATATTCGGCAATGGCTGGGAGTCTCCGGCAATGCCCGGGAGTATCCGGCAATGCCCAGGAGTCTCCGGCAATGTCCGGAAGGCAATTGATCTTCGAGGTCAAGGGTATAGCTTATAATCCTAATCCGAACCCGCACTGCACGCTCCAAAGGCGGGCACGTTATCCACTGCACCACCAGTCAGACCATACTGAACACTCCGAAATGGCGCAGCCGAGAATACATTTAACCGGCAATAACTACCATGACACATACAGCGCCAAATGGCGACTTGCGATTGGACAAGAGCATACTTGAAATGTAAACATATCCACCGCCTCTCCCTCAGCTTGGGTATGATGTGATTTGAGGGGATAATAAACTATATGAAACCTGGTGAACGATTTGATTTTTCTTTTTCTCATCTGTCTGCATCGTGACGTCAAGGCGTTATGATAGGGGGTAAAGGCATTAAGATAAGGCGTTAAGGCGTTGAGATATGCGCTAAGGCGTTAAGATAGGCGTTAAGGCGTTGCGTTGGATTCCCTTTCTCTCACTGCAATTATTGCTATGCGTATAACTTTGAAGTACCTGGGGCATAGTCAGCACCTCCGAAACTCCTCTTTCTCTATTACTCCCCAGTGCTCATGCGCTCGCTGGCTCTACCCGATGAGAACTTTAATAGGATACCAACCATGTTTGGATACAACCTGAGGTTAATGATTTACAAACGACTTTATATTACCACTCACTCACTCACTCAGTCCCATTATTTCCCCACCTTGTCCTCCACTTCCGCCTCCTCCTCCTTCTCCACACACACCACCAGGTAGACAGGGCGAACATGACCCTATCTCCACAAACGCGCTCCTTTGCAGTTCCGGAACTTCTTTTTCTCTACTACTCCTCGAGTACGCAGGCGCATATCATTCCCAGTCTGACTCTACGTTCATTTAAATGCACTTTTTCCACTACGCATGTGCAGATTGACGGTATTTTCACTACACACCCGTCCAGTTCGATGCTCACCCAAGAGTGCTTCGAACTGATACCTGACATGAACCATTCGGACCAATACTGGTCCATCTCTACTTCAAAACGTCCGTTCCAATGTCCTTTCTATAATACTCCACGGCTGCGCTTGCGCGCCAGTCATAATTCCACGATACACCCACCTCACACGACCCATTCGGACCAATAATGGTCCACCTCGATCCCAAAACGTCCACCCCAGATCTGCTTGCGTACGATAACTTTTCAGCGCAAGTCACCCAATGGCCACGAGACCCCCTTCATCGTCTTCTACAGCATGAGACAGAGAAATCAAATACCCACACCCCATAGTAAAATCCACAAGACGAAATGACCATCCTAATACTCCTACCCCAAACATGCATTCCCAGAGATGTACATTAAATGAATGGGATCTGAAGGCCTATTATCCGCACCTTTGATCCGCACGTAACATCACCGGACATGCCCTGAGATTTTAACATTGAAGTAACTGAAGGGGAAATTCGTACCTATTCAGGGGCGGAAATTTATGTTCGAATCAGGGAAGATAATCAGGAATTGGGCCAACAGAGTTAATGCCCAGTCAAAGTTGCCTTCCTTGCGTACAAAATGTATAGATGGCAGCACGATCCTTGTCATACGGAAATTTTCCAAAGCAAGAGCCGCCATTTTATGTTTTGAAATTGCGGAATAGATACCACCAGACACGAAAAGCTCGAATCTGGAATGGCACTGATGATAGACTCCTATTCATAATACGGTACAGCATCTTTAGCACCTATAGCACCTACCGCACCTATTTAATGACTATTTCACCCAAGTAGATATATTAGGGTATTTTCAGCCAAGTATGATTTCACTGGTGCTGCAGTGGATAACGTGCCCGCGTTTGGAGCGGGATGTGCGGATTCAACTCCCGACAAGGGGATTCCCCTTCTCTCACTGCATGGAGAAGCTATACCCTCGACCTTGAATGTCAATTGCCCTCCGGACATTTCCGGAGATGATCGGATATTGCCGGAGATTCCCGGACATTGCCGAAGATTGTCGGACGTTCCCGGGGATTCAAGCGAAGCGATTACCCGTAAAGGAATACATAATCAAGGGGCGGAGTCACTTTCGGTCACGTGACCGGTTGTGACCTTTGCCGGAATTAAAATGACCTTGACCACCACGTGGCCTCTGCGTGACCTCCGAAATATGCCAATTTTGGTTTATACTTCATGTAAGAATCACGAGGCAATGCCTACCATAGGCAAGTCTGGGGACAACAATGTGTCTAGACTTGTGCCTTTTCAGCGACACAATTTCTTCCTACATGAAATATCTTCCCAAATATGTCAAGGGGCCTCAATTTCCGCTTTTAGTACTACTTACCATTATTCGCAGTTGTCAAGGACAATAAAAACGTAACTTTATTGCTATATCCTCTGGAATAATGTCAACAGATGTGAGCAATATTACCATCCCTGAATTCTTTGCGCTAAAGATCTCGAGTAAGGTCTCATGTCTCATGACTTTTCATTTGGGTGATTGTTTTTTTTTCTATTTTTCAGGTCGTTCCTGTATTCCATTAATCTATTTCGTATCGTGTTGTGCATGGTTGGAAGGAAAGTAAATCGTGGTTTTCATTTATCTTTAACAACCTTGCCATCCAATAAAGTAAGTTGAAGAGTTTGATTCTGTACTCCTTACCAACCAGAACATACTTCGCTATTTTAGGCGAAAGTTTAAACGAGATGCTGTCAACCATCCAGTAGGTATTCCACAAATTTGACCTTACTCTCCCAATATATCATTTCGGTATATTCTAGGCCTGACCCTCCTTCAGATGAGCAATGAAATTATCCGGTTCGGTGGATTTCCCGATTTAATATTACATTATTGCATGTTCCGGCGAAGATTTGGGATTTATCGACGCAGTAAAATTTATACACATATAAACACTGATTTTGCAAGTACAATAAATTATCAAAAATTATAATGCGATAGTTCGTGTTATATTCAAGCCACAGAGACGAAGTACCAGAAAAATGGCAACAATAATGGAAGCGAATTCAGTGCAGTTTGGTCGTACCTCTCATCCAAATCGAAACCGAAACTTGATTAATCTAAATTAATCAGATAGTAATAGTAACAATGCATCAACATAACAATACCTCTCTGTACCGTCTATACTACTATCTGATAGTAACAATGCATCAACATGTCACCTCTCTCTGTACCGTCTATATGTTAACAGTTTCAAACTCGCATTGAACTGTCATGAATATGCATATATTGAGCTTTCCAACAATATGTACTATCGTAACAGTATTGTTCATGGACATTCCCCATGTTCATGTACCAATGCAAGGCAATCTTGGAATATAATTTGAATGTTAGGCCCTACTCAAGTGTCGGTATGGTTCAGAGGGCGTTGAATGAATACCGAGATCAGTCTCATACCGGAAACAAACTATCTCGATCGTTGATGAACGTGTTCTGCATATGAACAGTTAATGAAATAGTGTGATGGCCGTGAAATGGCATCCGCCTTTTCCCCGATCAGAGTATTATATTCAAGTTAAGGTTAACATAATTGTTCGTTTTCATTGTAAGAGCAGGAAATTAACCAGAAAACACAAAGAGAATTCCAATCAGTTCTAGTCAAGGTACCCTTCAATATCCGGTTAATATAGCCCATTGTTACCGAATTCAATCCAATAATACTTTATCCCGTATTTACTGATAAATAGACTCTTGTGTATGTTACTAATACAGTCTGCTATTGATGGCCACATATTGAACTTTGAACTTTAGAGAATACCATGTGAACTGGTTGCTAATCACACCTGGCATACAGATGCTATGTTATTTTGTGATAACATACGTCGCTGGCCAGTGACATGGTAAGAACTGTTCCTTGAATCTATGAAGGCAAGGCAGTCACCTTAATGACTTGGTCGAGGTTTTCATATCATATGGTTATATTCTGACCCTCTGTTGCAGACCGTATACATATTCCACGTGCCTTGGCTGTAGCATTCCGCTCTGCAGCCAATAGTCACTCACTCATTAAGACCTTCATCCCTCGGATTAGAATTGTCTGAGTTGAACGACGAGCCATCCCGCAACTCTGTCGAATCGCCGCGAAGCGTGCCGGTATGAAGGCTAAGAATGTCCCCTGCATAGGAGTATCCGTAGGATACTCTAACCTGGAGATGAGGGTATAATGCTACCCGACTAGATGTCCTTGTCACGTCATCGAATCAGCTAATCCTACTTAAGCTACCCACACCCTCTCTCCTCCAACCAACATCACACTCGCTCTTCCCCAAAAAATCACATATCAACAAATGAAACACGGACAGTCCTCCACAGACATTAATCTTCAGGTGATAGTTGTCCGCAGGACACTCGTACCTGGTTAACCCTACCTGGCCTGGGGGAGGGGGGGGGGGCACTTTTCGCCAAGCCCCCCCCCCCTGTTGTTTTTTTGCTCGTATCTGCGGAACGACGAAAATTGAGAGCTGAAACTCCGTGACTTTTTCGATTATCATATTGGGGTCATTTTGAGCCTATTTGCGTGACCCACCGAGCAGAGGATCATGGGTAAATTCAAAATGGCGGCCATGTGGGGGTACCAGAAAAGTGATGTTTTCGCCATATTTCTTCAAAAATTACACAAAAATTCAGCATGTTGATTCAACGCAATTCTATGCATTCTATGCATCACCAAAAACACCCCCTGATTTGTTCCCCCTCTCTCTCTTCCCCCATTAACCCTACCGGGCCTGGGGGAGGGCCGGGGGCAAAATGCCTCCCTAACAAACTTTCTGCGACATCTCCGGAACGTCAAAAATGGAGAGCTGAAACCTCGTGACCTAATAGCTTATCATATTGGGGTCATTTTGGATCTATTTGCATAACCCCACGAGCAGAGGATCATGGGTAAATTCGAAATGGCGGCGATGTGGGGTACCAGAAAAAGTGATGTTTTCGTCATATTTCTTCAAAAATTTTGCTTTTCTATAGGGTAAAACTTATTTTGTTTCATATCAGATTATCATTTACTAATTTATCATGCAGTTTTTCCGAAGAAAATACAAAAATAAAAAATTCGAAGATTTTGACCGAAAAATCGTCCAAAAATGCTCTTTTTGAAAATGACGTCACAATGACGTCATCATGGTGGCCATCTTGATCATTGATCATTTTTACATTTTCTTGTGGAGCGATAGTGAAAATATATAGGGGGCACTTTTATTTTGAAAATATACTCATGCTCCTGTTCTGGGGGGGGATATGAAAATAGACTCAAAATGACCCAAATATGATAAGCTACAAAGTCACGGAGTGTCGGCTCTCATTTTTTATCGTTCCAAGTCTGCCTATAACATCGACCAAATCAGCTATTACAGTCAGGACAAAGACAGATGTTCAGTGACTAGTATGCGATGGGACAACTACAGAAACAGTGTTGTGATAAATATATCCTTTTTGCGTATTTTTATTCATTCTGTTGATCATGGGGATTGCCGAAAGAGGACGAAGGTTTACGGAGACGTCGCTACGAGCTGAACTTACGGCTAAGAAAATAATCAGTCACATATAACACGACATGTAGGGGGCGTGATTTGTGCGTACCGGCCAGTAACGAGGAGATTAGTGTAAAGAAGTCCACACAGGCTATCGTACTCTCTCAGGAGTTAATATTCCAGGGAAGGCATGAAGCTGTATCCTTCAGGCTTTTATCCAGTCTTTTCGCGGTAATACTTGTTGTAATACTAAAAGAAAAAAACGTATATGCCCGTCAATTCGGGACGTATTATGTTATGGCGTCGTCCGTCCGCCTGTTAACTTTCCTTGTGAATGCAACACATCAAACAGATTTTGCTGGATTCTTTTCAAAGCCATACATTGTCGTCACCAAGCGCACGTGACCTTTTCGACCCCATCCAATGGGGGTTTTTTCTTTTTTTTTTTAACTTTTCTTTTTTTTTCGTCGCCGAAAAAATACTTCCATTTCTCTGGAAAGTTTATTTCAATACTAGTAAATACAGCTGATCAGAAATACAATAAACGCCTGGCGTATATCAATTCCTTACTTAAAGAAGAAAATGTTCCAACTTTTAGTACACTTGATTAATTACTGATAAGGAAATAGCAGCTGCAATAGATTGTCTAAAAAGTAATAAATCTAGTGGCCCTGATGGAATACCTAATGAGTGAATTAAACATAGTCTAGCCACACTGTTACCTTGTATACGTAAATTGTTCTGTCATCTAGTTCCTATCCTGAAATTTGGTCTAATTGTATTATAGCTCCAATTTTTAAGGCGGGCGATTCAGCAGATCCACATAATTACAGGGGTATTTGTATCAGTAGTTGCCTGGGGAAGCTGTTCAATAGAGTGCTTAACAATAGACTAGATAGCTACTTCGTGGAGAATGCTATTATAGACGAGTCCCAAATCGGGTTTTGTAAGGGACATCGCACCTCTGACCACATGTTTGTATTGAGAACCTTAATTGACAAGTACACCTCTCCTAAAGGAGGTAAATTATTCGCTTCTTTCGTAGATCTGTCTAAAGCTTTTGATAGCATTGTACAGCCAGGGATTCTTTTGAAACTACGACAAGCAGGCATAGGAGGTCGATTCTATTATATCATTAAGGATATGTACAGTAAGAATACCATATGTGTTAAAACTTCCAGCGGATTAACAGAGTCATTTGTGTCCAATGTAGGAGTTAGACAGGGGGATACACTGAGGCCCAATTTATTTAAACTGTTCATAAATGACCTCCCATCTTTACTGAAATGCAATGTAGATACCCCACCATACCTAAATGGCAAGGCAATACTTTGCCTTTGATATGCAGATGACATGGTATTACTCTCTAAAAGTAAGGAAGGTTTACAGCAAGCCTTAGACGTTATAGACCATTATTGTGACTGTTGGTGTATTGATGTAAATGTTAACAAAACCAAGGTGATAGTTTTTAACAAAGGCGGTAAGATATGTAATGATCAGTTCACCATTGGGGGAAAAACACATAGATAATGTCAAATGCTATAAACATTTAGGAATACGATTCAGTGTAACCTTTCACCCTTGCACAAGAAGATTTATACAACAGGGCTATCAAAGGGTTCTTCAAGCTATGCAAAAACACAAACTGTCAAACCTTGGATGTGAAATTATTTCTTCGCTTGCTTGATCACATGATTAAGCCTATTATATTGTACGGCTGTGAGATCTGGGCTGCCAATATAGATTTGAATCCCAATGCTGATATACACAAGCTCACTAGACTGCACTGTGAAAAATTACATTTAAGCCCGAACTTTTCTCTGCTCAAACGACAAAACCGAGGAGGCTGAAACTCGGTGACTTGAAAGCTTATCTTATTGGGGTCATTTTGAGCCTATTTTCATATAACCCCGGGCAGAGGATCATGGGTAAATTCAAAATGGCCGCCATGTGGTATCCGTGAAAGTCGTGTTTTTCAACCTTTTCTCTCCATTTCTTCACATTTTCCTTGCCTAAAAGGCCCTGAAAGTATTTTATTTATGTAAAACTAATTATTCTTTATTTTATTAGATTTTTTTCGAGAGAAAAAGTCTATGGTGAACTGGAGAGGTACCCACTGATAATATCTATAGCCAGTCAAATAGTTAACTACCTGGGCGATCTAAATGCTGCTCTTGATAACTCTCTTCTAAAAGTGGCTCCGAACTACTGCAAGAATAGTCCATCATCCTGGTACTCAGATGTATTAAATAGTATCCCCAAATTCTCGGTCCCTATAACAGTATCGGTGGTGTGGCAAAAAAAATCAGCTTCCTCAGAAGATGAATATGTCCGCTTTTGAACAGAACTGGAAAAAAAGAATTGTTAATGGACCATCGTGTAATCGGTTGCCTGTCAGTCATACACTTAGAATATATATGGAATTCAAATCTCGTTTTAGTCGGGAGATTTATATTGATGTTATCAAAGCTAGAGACCGTCGAAGGTCATTTGCCATCTTCCGAACTAGCTTTCATGACCTTAATATCGAAAGGGGCAGGTATACCGGAGTTCCCATAGAACGCCGTCTTTGTCCATGGTGCAAATCTAATACGGAGGATGAATTCCACTTTTGATTAAATGCTCTGGTTATAGCATCTCTACATGTCTATTATTTACAAATATATCACGTACATGTGCCAATTTCATCAGTTATGTCAGATAGGGAAAAAATTGTATGGCTTCTCTCTGCCGAGGGCATGGTGGTCATCTCTCTGGTAGTTTATTCATCGCAACCTAATTAAGAGAAAGTACTTGATGAACAATGTATCTTATTGAATCCGGTGAACATGTTGTGATTTATTCTGTTGTTTTGTTGTCTCCAGCCCTGTACACACTACCCCATCAGCGGGTAAAACAGTACAATTAAAGGTTCTATTCTATTCTATTCTTGTCAGCGTATCTTTTATGCTGGATTCTTGCGAAATTCGTCACACATTGTCGCCACCATATGAAACTGTGCGTCTGCGTCTGACAATGTGAAATTTTGCATGTAACCTTTTCGACACGATTCGAAATTTCTCCTATGCTATGCCCTTGATCGTCGAAAAAACTGCTTTCATCAGCTACCTTTTCTTGTGAATGCAAATCGTAAAAAAAAATTCGGATTCTTTCGAAATTTACCATGCATTACCATGTGACGATGCGCATATGACATTTTCAAGCTCATTCGATATATTTTGTCCAAATAAAAATCCATTTCGTATCTTTTTGACGTGACGTAAAAACCACCATCAGGAGGTGTAAAAAATCATCACCATCGAGGTGGTGTATGATCCTTGAAACACCAGCAGAAGAATGAAGCCTGAATCGCCTTGAAAGCATTGATCACCATAGTTTTGAATAAAATGATCCCATAACTATGATATCATTGATCAGCTGATCTGATGATTATCTTCTTAGCTTCCATTTATTGCACATAATTAAAGTCTACTAGTTTACTACAAATTTGAAGCAAATCTATATGTTGAAGCAATTTCACCATAGGTCGTCCAAATTGATATACCACACTGAATACGACGGCGATAAATCTGTTCAAAGAAAATTACTCGTTAACAGGCTCTAGCTCTGCCGCTTGAAAAGCTTGACATAATATAATGAGCGTGGGAATAACACACGGAGCATTGGAAGATATAGCAGGAAAATATTGATTTCAGTCCATAAACAGTTATACCAGTATCAGCAATATCATGTGCACAACAGCATTGCAGAAATGTAATTTCATATTTCTACAACAAGTGTAGCGCAATTCTGGTCATCGTGTCAGAACTATACGGTGCTGTCGGTCTTCTTGTGTCGGTCTTTTGCTATATAATGTATACATGTACCTCGAGAACCAACGACTTTCGTGCTTGTATCACATATCACCATCAACTATATCAAGGTAGGATGTTATTTCTCTTTCATTTTATCTCATACAGCTGAAATCAGAGTAGATTCTCTTGCTTTATTATACAGAGTTATATTTTACGAATTCATATTACGTTCAAAAGTTCTCGAGTTCCTCTCGTGCGAATTGGCGAATTTTAGGCGAGTTTAGGTTCACGCTAACGATGATATACCATTTGAGCACCTGACGTCAAGATTATAATAGCAG
>JAVTVY010013493.1:0-55848 GCA_036873755.1 Hanleya hanleyi
ATGATCTGAATACTAAAGTTATCCCAGCCATGATCGGGTCCAGAAAAATGTCTACCTATAAGCAATTGCTTTTTCCTAACGGATTTTCTGTGACCGTTCACCCTAAGATGGAGTCTTTTGGTGGTCTTGCCAACATACTGTTGACCACACTTCTTACAGGAAACTAAATAAATACAGTTTGTAGTAGAACAACTAAGATCAACATACGAGTTAACAGAATATGAGTTACCAGTTAACGCGGAACTAAATGAAACTGGCGTATTAAAGAGAGGACACGTGAGACATCCACGATGTCCACACTTAGAAATTTTGAAATTATTACATGTAGAATTCGGTGCTAAACAATCATCAAGCGCAATATTACAAGGTTTGATGTCGTGGCCTTGCTTTGCTGTCAGAAATATATATGTCATTTGGATTGAAAAAGGTCTTAGTGCATTTCGAACTATTAGAGACTCGGCCGAGAAACCTGCACTAAGGTTCCTCGGGTCTGTCTTAATATTATTTCTTTGTATTGTATCCATTATGAGTGTTGGGTGTGCAGGGCCCGGCCTCGGGGACAACTTGTCCACCAGCAGAATCCAGGCATACACAGGTTAAAATTACAAGCGTCTAGTCCGTCATTCATAATCCAGCCGTCGTCCATTAGAGAATATCCGCGTCCATAATCCAAAGACCTATTCCATATTCCACATAACAGTATTAGCACCAAATTCAGAAAGACAATCATAGTATACATAAACATAGGCTTGTTTCCTGCAAGAGAGAAGCGGTCAACAGTTTTCAATGATGCCGGCAAGACATCATGTTCCAAAAATATCAAATCCGTATCGCTGATCAGTATTCTTAATCCATAATATTCGTTATAGAGTCGTCATCTAAAAAAAAGATGTATCTGTCACGCTTTGATTGTGACTGTTCATATGAGTACCATGAGGATCTTGAAGTACATGGGTTCATACGGCCCCTAGCCCCCGGGTTAAGCGGAATTAGACACAAGTTACGAAACGTAGCGCCATAGATCTTGCACGCTACGTTCGTATTTTGCTATCAGCATGCGATATGTATCGCCAAATTTGAAAACTTTGAGTGGAGGCGCTTGGTGGAATAGCCCTGTTTTATAAGTTTCTGCAACAATGTTTTGTGACGTTGATTAAAATCATCACATTTAACACAGGATCTAGCAAATGCTACTAAGCGAGATATGTATACGCCATATGCAGGTCCACTGGAATATTACTATCCAGAAAGGGATAGTTTACGATGTCGAAATTGTAATCATCTCTTTTGTCATAAAGTCGACGAGAGAGAATGCCCGCTTCATTTTATAGAGATAGAGATCTAAATAAGATGTGCCTGTAGGGCTATCTGTAGTTTCCTTCAAATCCAGTGAAGGTGGATATATATCCTTCACTGCGTCATTTATATAGCGATTATCCACAGCGAGAAGATCGTCTATATGGCGTTTGGTGAATGAGAAGGAACGGGCTTTGAATGGATCGGTTTTTGAAAGCGCCTGCATATAGTCATATTCATAAGAGAACAGATACAGGTCAGCCAACAGGGGTGCACAATTAGTACCCATTGGAATACCTATATGCTGCTGATATATTGTGTTGCCAAATTTCACATAGATATTTTTAATGAGAAATTCAAGCAACTCTATAAACAAAGAAACATCCATGAATGATATCTCTTGTATGTAGTAGAGCTAAAGAATGCTTTATGGCTTCCGACATTAATATATCTACGATCAGTTTTCTTGAACACAGATACTATTAATGAACTTATACGGTCAATAAGGTCCTGATGAGGGATTGTAGTATAGAGAGTCGAGAAATCCCATGTGGATACATGTCTGTACGGTATGTGACCTTTAGCATCAAGTTCTTCCGTAAGACATTTTGAGTTTTTCAATATCCACATACATTCAACGCCAGAGTTCTTAGAAATAGTGGCGCAATACCTTTCCCAAAATGCTTTTACCTCCTGAAGGGCCCTCGTCAATAGGGTTGAAAGAAGCTTGGTGGTGCAGCTTCTAGAACCAGCTATGAATCTAGCTTTGTATGGTGATTTATGCATTTTGGGAGTCCAGTATATTTTTGGTATGTCGTTATGATTGGTTGGAAGACAAATACCTCTTTCCCTGAGAAACTTTTTGTGATTGTTAAATAAATCTTCCAGAGTAAATGCAGTTTGGGAGTAAGTAGACGTATTTGATGAAGATATGTCTACACTCAATTCTTTTACCAGCACCTGGTAATAGTAATATTTACATATGAATATTATATTATTCGGAGCTTTGTCTACTGGGACTATGACGAATTTACTCTGGAGATTTGCTAGAACTTCTTGCGAATTGAGGTTTCTCAGTACTTGTTTTGCTTGGGGAAGAGTACTTCTGTCAATATGGCGGATTGTTTCAACGACCTTGCTCTTGGTGAGGTCCAGCCAATCAATAACGTACTGTTCTGATGCAGATAGAACGAAGTTTCAAATCTGGCGAGAAGGTACTGGCTTTTCTGCCTATTCATGGTAATCCACTTAAGGCTAGATATTATGGTCCTTATATCATTGAAAAGAAACTAAGTGCCCTTAATTATGTAATACAGACTCGTGACAGGGGTAAACACCAACAGTTATGTCATGTAAATATGTTAAAGTTATACATAGACAGAGATAGCGCTAACAGTACTGTAACCCTGTAAGTTTAGTTAGTTCTGATCCTGATAGTAATGAAACTTGTGAAGAGCCCATGACAGCGGCGACATTACAGAACTCTGACATTCTACTTAATTTGGATTCCAAGTTGTGTCATCTTGAACCAGCGCGTCAGGAAGAACTTCGAACTCTGCTCAGTCAATATGAACATTTGTTTCCCGACATTTCTACTCGGACTGATAAAATTTCACATGACGTCAATGTCGGAGATTCTAATCCAGTGAAGCAGCACCCATATCGTTTAAATCCCATTACACAAAACTACCTGAAAAAAGAGATTCACTATTTATTGGGCAATGACTTCATTGAACCAAGTAAAAGTAACTGGAGTTCACCTTGTATCCTCGTTCCAAAGCCAGATGGCAGTTACAGGATGTGTACTGACTAAAGAAAGGTGAACACATTGACCAAAACAGACACATTCCTTATTCCACGCATTGACGATTGTATTGATAAAGTGGGAAGTGCCAAGTTTGTGTCAAAGTTTGATCTCCTGAAATGATTTTGGCAAGTTCCACTGACAGATCGCGCGAAGAAGATATCAGCATTTGTCACTTCGGAGGGTCTGTTCCAGTACAAAGTCATGCCATTTGGAATGAAAAATTCTCCAGCCACGTTCCAGCGTCTAATCAAACGTGTTACTTCTGGTTTGGAAGGATATGAGACTTACATTGATGACGTCATTGTCTACAGCGATATATTGGAAGATCATCTACAGAGAATCCTGGCACTGTTCAATCGACTAAGTGACGCCAAGCTGACAGTCAACCTTGGAAAAGGTGAATTTGGACATGCACGTGTGACATTTTTGGGTCATGTTGTAAGTCCGGGTCAAGTAAAACCTGTAGATGCTAAGGTTAGTGCTATCTCGCTATTTCCAAGACCAACATGTAAGAGGCAACTGATACGTTTCTTGGGTATGGCTGGTTACTACAGAAAATTTTGTCCAAATTTTTCAGATATTACTGAGCCTTTAACTCAAATCTTAAGAAAAAGGGTAACTTTTGTTTGGACCGATGAATGTGAATCAGCTTTTGAAAACCTGAAAGCCATACTCAAGAGCGCGCCAGTTCTTTCAGCAACAGAGTTTGATTCACCTTTAACCTGGCTGTAGATGCTGGTGATGTTGCTGCTGGTGCCGTTTTGTTACAAGAAGGTATAGATGGTGTAGATCATCCAATATGTTATTTTTCACGTAAATTTGACAAACATCAGAGAAATTATTCTACAATTGAGAAAGAAAGTTTGGCAATGATATTGGCTTTACAACATTTTGATGTTTATGTTACTTCTTCATCGTTGTCAATTACTGTGTTCAGTGATCACAATCCACTCGTTTTCATAGGTAAAATGAAAAACAAAAATCAAAGTTTGTTGAGATGGAGTTTGGTGTTACAAGAATACAATATTGAAATCAGACATATTAAGGGCAAGGACAATTTGACTGCTGATTGTTTGTCTCGCATATAATGTACATATGTTTGTCAACATTTTTGCTGTTGTAATATAGATTTTTTGCAATAATGTTTTGAATTGTCAAGAAAGTTCCAAGTTTGAAACTTTCTTTTTTTAAGACTGAGAGTTTCATGGTATTGTAGTCTATTATTAGACAGGATGCTTGTAGAATATATGACGCAAGCTTGTTTATGTGGGTTAATCACTTCGATCTTTCTAGAAGATTATCTAGGCCAGATGATGTAGTGCATATTCGAGAGGCTTCTTGATTTGGTAGAATGTACTGGAATGCCGCATAAAGTATAAATAGCGTAACACTCAGTTATTCGAGGAGGGAATTCAAACTGGCTTTATGTGGGTGCATTATACTGTATTACCTTTGCTGCGGACTGCTGGATTGTATACTCCTGTGAATTGACTTTTGGCTGCGTTGCAATCGACGTGATTGAACTGTCGGAAATTGGACTTTTACTGGGACTCTAAACAACCGAGCATTGTTGGACTACCAAAATACAGAAAAGTGATTTGTGCACGTCGGCACGGACTGTGAACAGATTTGTGCACGTCAATACGGACTGTGAAGTATACACCGGTATAGCATTGAACAGTAAGACTATATTTCATATTTATTTGTTGTATTGACCTTACTTAATTTGTATATGATTTTAGTACTGTAAATAAATATTTGATTGTTAATCCTTGACTCACAAACGTTTTTTGTTACGTTTTTCTGTTATCGTAAATTTGACGTCACAAATGAATACCAATGTTTAGAAGTGATCCAGTCCATGCGACCAGATGACGATCTCTGAACATTACCGGAAATAATGATATGTAAGTAGGTTAAGTGCGTTCGATGACGTTCAATGAGAGACCTGTTTTCCGAAAGGGGAATAAGACGCAACTTGACCTTTGACCTTGGACGCAACTTGAAATTTGACTTCAAGTTGAGTCCAAATTCCCTTTCCCTGCTACTATCATGGTTGCTCTAGTCCAGTGAGAAGCTCCCCCACGAATGCTTCAATCCACAAGAACGTAGTCCAATGAGAAGCTCCGATTTCAGAACCTGTTCTTGTTAGCTCCTTATTGGCCATGTCCGCTCTGTGTTCCTCGTCATTCTGCTCGAGTCCACACCTAAGCGTCTTCTGGCAGTCCAGGATACTGTGTAGGCAACCTCTTCTGAAAGAGCTGTTTTCGCATTTTTACCTCATTTTCAGAGCCCCGGTGGGTGATAGCCCCATATCCTCTTCGAAATGACCCTTGATTTACATGATGGCCTTCTGCGTTGGACCTCTCTTCCTTTCTAGCGGAAACAAGTTATATTCTTAATAAAATGTCATGGCTGTTTTCCTGATATGGATTGTAAGTTTAATCCTGTCCGACGTCCTCGACTGTCACAATATAATCGCAAAATGTGGGGTTTTCTTTTCCTTACTCAGCGCCAACGCCTATCTTGACGCTTCGACGCCTTAGAAAGGACTTAAATTACAACACATATAAGGGTAGTGGGAAGAGGTGCCGACATACTGACTGCGTCACATGACTCTACAGAATAATCTTCTGGTTAACCTATTCTAAAGCACATACCAAGAATCTAACGATTCGTGATATGTGTTGTATCTCAGGTACGCTTTTATTGTACCTGTTCATGTGGCAACTTGGATGATATGACCACACGGCCCCTAGCACCGGCATAAGCGGTATTAGATACAAATCTCTGAATCTTAAAAGCTCTGATGGATTTAAACGATCGTGTGATTCATCGTAGCGGGGCGACGTCCGTCTCAGCGCTCTACCATAAAGCGACAATCCAGAAGGGGAGGTAACTCTAACAGGATACGGGATTTTAACCGGTGCCATACCTTCAAGACCGGCACCGGAGACTGGCGCCTTTATTCACACGGCTAGTCGATCAAGAAATGAACTATACCCTTCTTCGATTGAAAACTCCAGTGGTCGATCATAAAAAGATGATTGATTTACGGCAGACGTATTTGTGCTTTGCAAGATCGACCCCTGGAGTATTTGATCACACAAGCGCATTTAGTTCACTTCTTGGTCGACTCATCTAGATTTTCAAAGCCACGTCTTGCCGTTGTTGTCGCTGAACGTACTATTATTACACATTCCTACAACATTGTCGATGTCTTTAGGAACGTTATGTGCTAATCACAATGTTTTAACAACGAAAGTGCAATAGCTTGCTGAATGGGCATGCAGTGAATGACGTGGTCAACCATAAATGATGCGATGGTGCCGTCTCATTTGACTGGAATGTTAAAATATCGAGCCAAATCCCTCCCATATGTGCTTCAGTGGCGCATTGGTGACGTCGTGCATAATCCACGAGCGTACGTTTATGTTAGCATGTAGTGCACGGGTTCAGTACATGTGTACTAGGTGATGTCGTGGGTGGACGCATGGTTTCGTAAAATATCCGGGCGCGTAAACGATTGGGGACAGGTACCGGTACCACTGATACTGCTTGTATGTACGTAACCCACTGGGGCGAGTGAGTGAGTAGGATTTAACGTCGTTTTCAACATCTTTTCAGTCATATCACGAAGGTGCCTACATGTGCCAGAACACGAGAGTGTCCACAGTTCCTATTGTCCTTGACAATAATGATCAACCCAGCCAGTACAGCACCCGGTCACCCATCCAACCGGCTCTTTTCTTGCACGCGGAATGGTCCAGCGACCCGTGTTTCATACAGGCCGATTTAAATTTTCAATCTGTCTTTTTGTACCGATGTGGAGGCTATGAATGTCCGCTGGCTAAGAGTGTCCGGCTCCAATCTCCTAACTCAGCTAGGACACTTTTCTCTACATTGCGGACAAGTGTCCGTCCTTGGTTCCAATAGAAAAGGATATGAAAAGGGACGCTAATCATCAAGACATTCTTATCCATCACACTGGTACCAAGTCATTTTGGATATTCCCTTGTAGGAGGCCGTTTTATGCCATAATCAAATCATGCAGCCCACGACCTGAGAAAGCTTCAGGGACTTCCCCTTTTGACTCATCATGGCTTACCCAGACCTACTTCACGACGTCACCTGAATATAACCGTCAAGATCGCCACCACACTGCCCCTCCGTTTCATCACCTTCCAAATCTACGAATTTGCGGTTTATATACTACTCTGAGTTTTACGTATATTGTACTGAACTGAAATGTACTGAATAATGTTGTGTATCGGTATCATATTCCATCGAAGTTTAAATGTTCAATTTAGGCTACCTATCAACTTTGAACTGAACATGGTCTAATTAGTTCAGATAACTATCGAGGGCCTTCCCAGGTTTGAATGAAATGAATTTTACACAAGTTCAGTTGCGGAGTTGTGGAATTGAATTTCGGAAAAAAAATAAGATAAAATGAAAATAAAATATATAATAGTTTCGTCGTCATTGGGACTAGAAGCTGAACTTCACGTAAAATCTTTAAATATTAATAATTGCTTTGACCGTTTCGATGACGTCACGGTGAAATCATATTCTTTAAAAGTATTTTTGAACCAACGATTTTTTTTCAATGTATTTTAATTTTCTTCGCGAAAACTGGACATTGGTTTAGAAAATAATTGTTCTGGTGCACTTCGAGCACTACTTCATGTATTGGGGTCCCCTGCGCCATCAGGGTTCATACTCCATGGAAGAATCACGAGACAATGCATCCAATAGTCAAGTCTGGGGATACAATAGCCAAGTCTGGGGACAACAATGTGTCTAGACATGTGCCTTTTCAACGACACAAAGACCCAGCCAATAGTTCATACATGAAGTATCGACCACCATCAGTTATTCCTACGAAGTAGGCTACCATTTGCAAATTGTCTGGTAATGAGTGAGTGAGTGAGTCAGTCGGTCAGTCAGTCGGTCAGTCCATCCGAATCCTCTCGTCGGCAAAATACAAGAACCGTTGATATTAGAACCTTGACCGAATTCTGGTGAAAATTTGATTTGTTCCTACGAAGTAGGCTCTCATTTGCAAATTGTCCGGTAATGAGTGAGTGAGTGAGTGAGTCCACCCGAATCCTTTCGTCGGCAAAATAAGGAAAACCGTTGACACTAGAACCTTGATTTTTGGCTGAACTTGCATTAGGGGACTGTTACCAGCAAGTTCTAAGCTGTCCTACTTTTGATGAAATTTGACCTACTTAAGTGACCTATAACATTACGCTTGGACGCCCAAGTCATCTTCCTCACCCTACTTCGTAGGTCCTGTGACTTTAGTCACGCTACTCATGTAATTATTTTTTTATTATTTATTGATGGCTCAGCGAGTGCACTGTCATGTTAATAGAGAACTCTTGGCTGTATGTTTCACTGTGACTTTTGAAGGTTCCCTGATACGGCACATGAGTAGTGTGACTAACGTCACAGGACCTACGAAGTAGGGTGAGGAACATGACTTGGGGGTTCAAGCATAATGTTATAGGTCAAATAAGTAGGTCAAATTTTCATCAAAAGTAATTCAGCTCAGAACTTGCTGGTAACAGTTCCCTAATGCACCTTAATGCCAAAAATCAAGGTTCTAATCACAACGGTTCTCCTTATTTTGCTGACGAACATCATCCGAACGCATGGCACGATCATACGTAGAAACTTCTGCTCGTAGCCATGCGGTAACGGGTGCTATCTGAGTGTAATAGGGCGTTTCCCAAATGGTCACATCCGACTGGTCCCGTTATATCTGACATCGGTGTAAATCACATTCATACAACGAAGACACACCTCCAGAAAGCGATCGATTGAAATGATCCCATGGTGGGCCTCGAAGTGCCCCCATCACAAAATAAAAAGAATATCATTTTCCTGTGGTTTGCCGCCGATTTTATTTTGTTTTCAAATATGTTAGGCCGTTTGTAATATGATTTTTCTTAAGATAAACAAAGAAGCATGCTCCACTAGAGTGAGAAATAAAATAGCTTATTCGCACAACTTCGTTTTGGTCTCGCGTAGACTCCCCCAGTCTTGCGCCTCGTGAAACTGACACGTCTGCATGTCTAAGCAATATTTGAATACAGATAATTTCATTGGCTCGTTTAAATGGGGCCGACATTTGACCTCATGCTTTGGGAACAACTTTCGAACTGGATTATCTCCCTCTAGATAGATGGCGCCGTGTGAAATACATGCCGAATCACAGCGGTAATCTAAGGGTAGTGTTTAGTGAAACGTGAAATGCCCTTAGCAATCTAAGATGCTGACGAAAGGACTCGGATGGACTGACTGACTGACTCACTGACTCGCTCATTACCGGACAATTTGCAAATGAGAGCCTACTTCGTAGGAATATCACGTTGGACACACCGGTTCTCGTAAAATCACCGAAGTTAAGCGACTTTGAGCCCGGTCAAGACTTGGATGGGTGACCTCGTGCTGTGCTGCTGGGATGATCAATGTCCAGGGTAATAGGAACTGAGGACGATAATAGTTGGTACGCTAATGACTCACCAGCGGTGGCATCTGGAAAAGTTAATAGTAGGCTACCCACTGTCAATTAGAGACTGCTATATAAATTCTCTCACGGTAGCACATAGGGCCCCCAAGTCATCTCTCGAGTACACACTTAAATCATATCAAACCCTACTTCGTATGGCCTGTGACGTTATCACACTGCCATGTCTATATGCCTACCCTATTATTCCTAGGAAGTTGGCTCTCATTTGCAAATTGTTCGGTAATGAGTGAGTGAGTCAGTGAGTGAGTGAGTGAGTCAGTCAGTCCATCCGAATCCTTTCGTCGGCAAAATAAAGAGAACCGTTGACATTAGAACCTTGATTTTTGGCATGAAAAAATCATGTCATGCGACGTTAGTCACACTGCTATGTAGAGTAGCCTAATTCCTATAAATATCGTACTATACCGGTAATAGGGTTTTCTGAGTAGACCAACTATTGTGTTCTATTTCTCTTTATTTTTCTAGCGGTATGTAATTAATTGATCGTCATGCAGTCTGTGAGAACCTTAGATTCCTGGAATCTCGCCATGTTATCAATATGAAAAGTCATCAACGATATAAAATGAATATAATGCACTTCCCCCTCCAACTCCACATGGTTATCATCCTCGCTAAAACCAGGGGCGTCTCTATCCTAGACTCACAAATAGAAACCTTGACGTGGTGAAGATGCATGGTTATATGGTTGTTAAATGCAGCGTTGAATGAAAGCTCAGGTGATGTCATGGTTTAAATTATTTTAATCGTGGTAAATTCTGACTCAGCCGGATGGAAATGCCTCATGGTGCTTGTCATGACTGTTGTCAATGACGATGTTCATAGAACGGCATACATTGCTTTACCTGTGCAACAGATGGCCAGCCTCGCACCTGTCGACCGTGCAGAGTATCGTCCCTTGTTTAATATAAAACCATTTATTCGCGATATTCTGAAATACAATGCCTACATGATTATAGTCTGTATTCAATTTAATGGCGAACGTAGATACTTCGAACGAGGTTATACTGTAAATTTTTCTTTCAAGAATAAGAATAGCCATATTCAATTTATTTCATGCCTTGGCTTTGTTCATTCAGTTCGGGTTATCGTGTCACGTGATATGTCCATTTCTCTCGTGACGACTGATGACGTCAAGGGCTTTTCCCGAGTCTACCCTGAGATGAGTCATCCAGAAGAAATGAACATCGCTACCCAATCATATTTCCTATGAGACAGGGATTACGGCTACCTGTTTAGCGAAGATTCACTGGCCACGAGGGAAAGAAACATACTATTTGAATTGTCGATTGATGCCCTTAAAAGATTAAAAACTGACACTCCAAAACTTAGACCTATTTCCAAGATGGCGGCCCAGGATCGGCCGTATGACATTCAAGGTAGGGCATTCTTCTCGGAGTAGGAAATCCATTCCGGCATTTGCGGCTATCACTGACGCTATTTTAGGCAAGCATGACTCATATAGTTGTATGACTTCATACAAACTTAGTCAACAGCGGCAAAAAGTAGCTGAATTGATTCTAATCAAGACTACTGATGGCAGGAAATCTCTTCTCCAGCCAGGAAAACAGTTCTTGCTCAAATATTTTTTCTTCTGTATGGACACAACACACTGTCAGTCTTGATTCTTCCTTCCTGGATATACTATAACTGTGCAGATCAGCTGATACGGGCTGGTAGACTACAACAGCAGTGAACACGTGTGTGTGTGGAGCTATGCTGTACTGTTCAAGCCTGGGTCAAGTCTCGGCTTGACAAGAGTTCAATTTGTCCTGTTACAAACAAGCTGTCATCCTATTCTTGAAATTCGATCTTGATGATGATGCAAATCACTTCTCTTATCTTCTGGGTCTTGACTTTGGTAACTTCAGAAAATTCAACAATGCCAACGTAATCATATACAATCCAACATGAGTCCTCCAAATTTTATAATTGGATAAGTTACATACATGTATCGTGTACGAAAGTGTATTTATCAAATTATATCCAACAAGGTTGAGGCACTGATGTGAATATTGATGCATATTAATTTACGGTTGCACATCCACATTGCTGGGCATTGAATGACCTCATATTCTTGCCTATCAGTATCGTGAGCTTCATCATATTTATATCGCTAATTCAAATGATCACTGAAAATGTCAGTGGTATTTACCTGAAGCTTTAATATGACAGGTAAGACAACTTTTTAATTAAATTTGTTTAATTTTCACTGGTTTTAAGGCAGGCCTATTTGTCAACTGATATATATGCATTAGAATAATAAATTTAAACCTACTGATAAAAATGATTAAATTTCTATATTGGCTTCCTAATTAATTGAGAAGCTAGAGGAGGTGGGTTAGGTCGGTTATCAATTTCTATGAATTTTTGGTAAGTTTGCTATGCATAATATGGAGAGCTATATTGTAAATAGAATGGATGACCATAGTAAATTACAAGTGATTTCTATCCCCCAAATTCAGTCCCGTCTCTTCATGAGTTTTTTTTGGAGAAGAAAAGCTTAAGTGGGACTTGGGAAGAGAGAGCGAGAGAGAGAGAGAGAGAGAGAGTGCTGAGTGGAGTATCCTTGAATTTGATCCACCTTTCATGCACACATTAGTGCTTCCAATGTTAATGAATAAATGGTCCATTGATTGAGAGGATAACTAACAAAGCTTTATAGTGCTAATTATAATATTGACTAACACTATACCAATAGAATCATCTGTTGCTTGCAATTCAGCCAAAAAGGTGGCTCCTACATGGTATCTCTTATATGCATCTTTTAAGCAGGATTACTTGCTATATGCTGCACTTTGGTGGTTGCCTTGTCAGTTTTGTTTAATTCTGTGACATTACATGTACTGGTATCGAAGGTTCATGGGTATACATTCCTCTCCAATTATTTAGGCTAAATGAGACAGAGGCTTTGTCCTACTGTTAACTGTGACTCCTGTATTGATCATTCCAAATTAAGGATTTTTCAGCATGTTCAATTATGGTATTTTATACAGATTTGCGATGCCCCACAGTGACTACGTTCCCTGACGACCTCATCACGTACACGCTGGTATTTCTGCCCATTGCAGCCTATCTCTGTCATTCTTGCACTAGCTAATCTCTGGGGCTGGTAGTTGTGATATATACTGCTGCATGGGAAGGTCGTGACCCCCTGGGTGGATGATGGACGGTGAAGACACAGGTGCGTGTCATTATATGTCACAGAGGATGGGCTCTTACACAGTCTCCAACCTTGTTTGATCTACAGCTGAAATGGAGAACAATGGTTTCTTTTGAATCTTTGACAGGTGTACTTACCATGACTACCAAAATGACCAACACCATATAATCGCTTCCGTGATGACTGGTATTTGTATTGTTGGGGTATTTGACATTCGTAGATAGACGAGTTTGGAGGCATTTCTGCGCATATCCATTTTCAAAATGAGGTCAACAAATCTGAGCTGTGCATAAACATGATGAGAGCTGATGTATAGAAATTGTCAATAGGCTACCACATACTTTGCTCATATGGAAAATGTGACATTTGGCTTCAGATTATCTCCCTTTCAATGGAATAATACCAACAAAACCATGGCTCTACCTTCTTGATATATATGCGATTCACTCACATTCCCTGTTTGGTGGGAATTCTGCATGTATCCTATTTCGCTGGCAAATAAATATCCCAGGGGCTGCATCATGAAGTCTTTAAATCAGTTGTTTTCAAACACTCACCCATAGCCCTAAAGCTGAGGATTTTATTTCTTCTTTTTTTTTTTTGAGTCCTGCATAACTTAAAAAATACTGATAATTTATAGGTAGAGTTGAGATCCCTCCCTGTCTCTACTGTGTACATTTTATTCGATAGTCTTTTACTGTCATATCCTATGTACATTTTATTCAATACCGTACTGTTGGAAATAAGATTCAGTTGGGATGTCTCAAGTGATTGAAGGCTATGGTCCACTGTCTTTGTTTCCGATATGCCGTAACATGTACCTCACACACAATTAAGGAAATCTACCTAAGTAGCTGAAATCACCTGCTATCAAAATAACTCTCATTGAACACTGCATGTTAAAAATTGCTTTTATACTGGCATTTACCTCCGCAATTGCTGAATTCCGTGGCTAATTGCGAGGACTTCACGTCATACTAATTCATTATCATCAGTGGGTATTATCCCCAGCTCAATATAACTGACTGCTTTGCTGATTTACCGTCTGTTTATAATCTGCAATTCAGTGTATGTGAAATTGCAATTCCTGGTTGACTTCCCCATTACTAGTTTTGTTACATTGTATATTTGCAGTACAAACTCAGTTTCCTTGTGTTTTTTTGCTGTTAATAATGTCACTTCCTCCCCTGCAGCCAAAAGAAAGGGGTTAAGGCTGAACTTTGAAGTCGGCAATGGAAACCAAAAGTCTCCAACCTTTACCAGCATGGGTCCTCCTACCCTACCAAGGACACAAATGTAAGTACAGGCAGTTTTCATAATGTTGCATGGGTTCTGCTCCGGAAACTTTGACTGTCTGTTATTTTTGGTCAAGATAAGTTCAAATTTGGCAAAATTTGAATTAATTTTGGTAATAATATAAGAGAGCACTGATGTGCTGGGCATTTTGTCCAAGTGCCACACTCACCTACTTGCCACTGAGCAGGACCCTGATACCGTACTGATACATCAGTCTCAAGTTTTCAAGGAGAGTAATCACTCTCCTAACTTGTTCACTATGAGAGTTGTTGATCACTGGAAATGTATTGGAGCGTGTCTCTGGCAAGAGAGAATCTCTCGTGCAATACATTAATTAGTTTCACAGTACAGTATCCATGAGAGTGACCCACAGCTGTCACAGATTTACAATCAAGAGTGTCAGACTGGTACATAGAATCAGGAACATCAGTAACTTACATGTAGGCTCGTCTGTCTACAAAATGACCATTCCCGGAAATTGCGGTGCAGCCAAGAAACACATCAGTGTTGTGGTGTCACTGCATACTGAACGTCATATGACATCTCTTGTGACTTCAGCTCTTCTTGAGAACAGCAGGTGAAATTAAATGACTTCATTATTATATAGAAAAGTTGTGTGGGACCTTCCGATTTTCATACTAAATTTTGAATCTAAACTGAATTTGGAGCATATAAACCGAGTATGGAGAAAATGACATGGACTTCAAGCATTCGAATAACGGCCGATGTAAACCTTTATGGTAAATCATAGAACCGGAATCGTAGTGAAAATTGATGAAACAGTCTCAAATTTTTAAAGATACGTGGAATCTGTATTAAATCCGCCTTTTTTGCGCTATTCGTAATGCCGGTTTCGGCCGCAAGGTGGCGCTAGCGCTCACGGCACTTTGGTCTGTTCCGGTTGTCTGCTAAACATGTGCAGGAGGGAAGGCGGGTATTGTATTTCGCCTCGTTTCGTCAGATTTTCTCACTGATGGAGACGTCCTTGGTAGTTTACGTAAGTATAGTCATCAAGTCTAATTTTTACTCGTTTGTACAAGCATAATAAAAGCCGCTTTGTCAACAAATTGGGCAATCAAAGCTCGTCGTTGTTGTTGCTATAAAACATTTGTTTAGTTATAGTAGAGACTTGCGTGTCATCGACTCAGGGATAAAGGATTTTTTTTTGCAGAAGAAATACATGGTATAATAATTAGATAATTAAAAAATTAAAAATAAGTAGCTATTAGTGCAAAAACTACTTCCTCAGTATTTATGAGAAGTTAGAAGACATATGGCACATTAATTTCCTGTTCAGTGTGTCTTTTCACAATAAAATTATGAAACACTACCAGCCGTCCCAACTGAGGCGGGTTGGGTTCTTGTTTATCACATTATAATCATACAGCTACATTAACAGCTACATGGTAGTCGGGTTAACTAATAATCCGATTATTTCTCACAGTACTTGATCAAACAAACTGGCCCCTGCTGATTGTTTTTCAGTAGAGTGTGGTTTAATCAGGCTGAACTGCCGGCCACCCACCATGTTTTATAACAACAACAACGACGAGCTTTGATTGCCCAATTTGTTGACAAAGTGGCTTTTATTATGCTTGTACAAACGAGTAAAAATTAGACTTGATGAATATACTTACGTAAACTACCAAGGACGTCTCCATCAGTGAGAAAATCTGACGAAACGAGGCGAAATACAATACCCGCCTTCCCTCCTGCACATGTTTAGTAGACAACCGGAACAGACCAAAGTGCCGTGAGCGCTAGCGCCACCTTGCGGCCGAAACCGGCATTACGAATAGCGCAAAAGGCGGATTGTGAACCTATAAATTGAATATAGTCTAGCCTCACTATAAGGTGCCTCAATATAGCACTGATTCTGATATAAGGTGGGTGCTATTTTGTCCCCCAAATTGATAAATGCATATTATTTCAGCCCTTTTATAAAGCTGAAAATCTGTAAGGTGCTTTAAGTTTTGTCCCCCAATAACAGTGTTATAGAGAGGTTACACTGTATAAAGAAAATACCATGGATTCCACTCTGCACTGGACTTTAACTATGCTCCTAATCATATTCCTATAATTAATCTAGGCAAGTGGAAACAGCAGTTCATATAACTTCTCCAAATACTTGAAGCCTTTAGGCATATGATTTACATTTCTAGAATCCTATTAGTGGTGTGATTTACCAAACTGTCCAAAGTGATAAATCACTGTGAGAATTTGTTGCTGTTGACCTTGGCTCAGACCGTGTGATGACCTTGGATCAGACCGTGCGCTTGGTTATCTATGACCCAAACACTCCCTCAGTTTTGTGTATCCATGCAGTAGTTCCAACGTAGTCATTTGGTGGCAAACCTGTCCTCATTTTCACAGTATAAATTAAATTAACCACTATCACTGAAATAAATATATTCCGAAACCAAAACGAGAAGAAAATATAACAATATTTGAGTTTACAGATTCATTTACGTATGTCATTTTCAATCTCCCCAAGTTTAAACTAGGCTGGCCCAGGCGAAAATCTGTCCTCCAGAAAAATGGGTCATTGAGCACAATCCTCCATCATGGACCACAGAATTCCAGACTCACTTATCGGGTCATACATGTACATCAAAATGAGTTCAACCCCAATATTCAGCTTTATATAGCTCTATAACTTTATATTGTGTTGGATCTTTGGAACTGTTATTTTGTGTTACTTTGGTGATAATCGCATTTAGCTTAACACATGATCAGGTGATATGAGACCTGTATGAGTGGAAAAACCTGAATTAGAGGTAACATTTGGTATCTGTATGAAATTAGATTGCCTTATAGCCCCACCATGCTGACTACTTATATTTTGATCTTCAGCATGTCAACCAATACTGGAATCAACGCCAATGTGCCCTCTCCCATGAATGAAGGTAGTCCAGTCCAGTGCAGCAATATGGAGCTTGGACAGAGTAATGAGAGGTCTCCTACATTAGCTAGTATGGGCCACAGAACACAAATGTAAGTCTTGATTTGTCTTTATAAATTATTGTCTGTAACATATTGTTTGGTCACTATCATGTATTGGTAGACTCTTCCTTCAATATTCTGTCCCATATACTCAAAGTTCTTGGGTGAAAGTTGGCAGGTGATAGCGCTGATCAAAGTGAAACTTGATCAAACTAACATGTGGGCGTAGATTGCCCTTTTCATTATATAGGATATCTAAATCTCTATGTACATGTAGATGTATTTCTATCTTATCAGTATGACCACAGACAAACTTAGACAGTCAGTTCAAGCTGATTTAAAAGTACTTAATTTGTTAATTGATCATTTACAACCATTAGCTTTTGCCCTCAATGTAAGTTATAGAGTTTTCATTCGATTTTTTGGAAACTTAGTAAACATTGTCACCATGTATGTAAAGATGTGCTTGTGAGTTTTTTTCAACTTATTACCACAGTTATTTCTAGAGTTATGTCCCTTACATATGATATAGTAGTCTAGATGATAAAGGCCCTTTATCATCTAGACTACTATATCATATAATACATCTCTATCTAATTTGATGTGCTGCACGATATTTCAGCCAATTTGGGCTCTTGTTAACATATTTGATCCTAATTGAATGTAGCATGTAGTCAGTACTTGCTTCAAGGAGTGTTCTTACTTTTTTCAGAGAAAGACTGAGGTCGCAAAGTCTGGAGTCTACGGGAAAGTTACAAATTTCTCCAGACAAGGTGAGTTGTTTTAACCTTAGAAGCAGGGTAATTCCATATATCTATGCTATATTCAAATTCAATTAGGCCTGTGTAGTCCCCTCACTCCTGTGTCTTCTACCATGTGTAGGAACCCCTCCCCTTTTCCTTTGTGTAGGCCTATTCACTAAATTGTGGGAGCATAGCAGAAAAAAACCATGTTTAATTTCCTACATCTCTGTTACTATGTTTATTACCATTAAAGAAAGGGTGAATCAGCATGTAGAGATTATCTTGTTAGTTTATTTTTCTGTATAAGCTTACTGCTCCTTAGTTTCATATATGAACGTGTAAAAATATGCGAAATAGTAATGGTCGGTTTTGTGGGATAGAAAGCTATAAGAATGATGATGTCTGTTTGTAGATATATGATTTCACAGCTGATGACCTGGAGGATTTAGGAGAGATAGGTAGAGGAGCGTACGGCACAGTCAATAAGATGAGGCATAAAGCCAGTGGACAGATTATGGCTGTCAAAGTGAGTCTGTCACATGTCTGTCACATGTCTGTCTTAACCATCACTTTTCAGTAATATGAAATGAGACATTGTACATACGTTTATTACTTCGGCATGATCCCATTCTTTTTTATAGATAAATTTTCTATGCGTATTTTAGGGTCTCTATTTAGTCTGGTAACAAGTCGCTCCTGATCCTCGTATCCATGGGAAATGGACAGAACAATAGACATGCCCACTGTTTTGACTTTTATGCACCTGTCATGAGACGAGGTCATATATTGAGCTAGCATGTTATATCTATCTATCTGTTTACTTTTGTAAGCTGTACGATGTCTCCAGTTCCATGCTATGGATTGGTACCAAACTTTGGGTATACCTTACCCTGGGGACAAAGAAGAACCCTAATCATTTTGAGGTCAAACTATCAACTTAGTCACTGTGGTTGAATATCTGTAATCATTGAAAATTGTTATGTAATGCTATTAGTAGAGTTCAGTCATAAGAATCCTTAAAGGATTTTTATCAATATTTTTTTTTCTCTGGAATATGTGTCAGAAGAGTTAGTACTTAAGAATTTTTTTTAAAAAATTTCCTTGTGTCCTGTGGGCGTATTTAAGCCTTTTTGGCAGCTCTATTTAGCTTCCAGTCAGATATGCATATTTGTGGAATGAAAGCGAGGCCGCCAATCTGTGACGTCACAGATGCGAGAGCTCGCTAATGACAGGTAGCAATTTAGTATGTATTACATACCGGGAGAGATTTCTTTTAGTGGCATTTAGAGGTTGGGAAGTAGATAAATAAACAAATTGCTTATGGATAACAACTTCTAGTTTATTCGGGACGACGTTTTGATACAGGTATCGTTCTCAAGTCAATGACATCAATAAATACATAAGCAGTATATATTCATTCCCAGCGCGTATGACCTACTGATCCAGGAACCCCACCGTGCCTTGAAGCCCACCTTGTTAATTAATCCAGCCATCTCCACAAGCCTAATCCTGTCCTATTAAATATTTCTCACCTAGTATAATACTATTGTTATCATACTGTTGACATTTACTCAAGGAACTGTATATATACTGCTTCTTCACAATTCGACTCGAGAATACTACCGCCTAATAAATAGCAGTGTAAATTGACTCCAAAATGCCGTATTGTGCCGCAATAAAAATATTTAGGAGAGGGTATTTGAAATCAGGCGAGTGGTTGCAATATAATACAATATAAAATATGACCGTTTACGTGAGCTAAATATCACTCTCGTGACATGAATTTACTAGACTGTTTGCGTGCAGGTGGGCTATCTGATAATGTCACCAACACCCGTTGTGCGAGAAATTGCCTCTCCCCCCCCCCATGTATCTGCGAAAAGTCGGGAGCAGGACAGCTAGAAAGTCGCAATTTGTTCTTTCCTATCAATTACGCTAGCTGGACGGCATATTCCTACTGGAAATAATTTATTGAACACAGATTTGCCAGAAGTAAAAAATAATGAACTAAATATTTTTGGTAGATGATATCTAACGTCGTGCTTTCAAACTGACCTGAACGAAAGAGAAAACTCCAAAATTGGCATGCGTCTCAGTGTTGAAATTTCACCAGGTAGGCCTGTACTAACAAATTATTTCGATCATTGTCTAAATATTTATTCATTCTGTGCATAGGGGGCCTATATATAACGTCCGGCATAGATGATAAATAACATACCAATATGTGTTTACAAGTCGACCTTGTTCCGTGTGGGACGGTTCATCTGCTCCAGATTCGCTGTCCCTCTGTTTCATCTCATTTCGGTCGTTTGGTACGGGTTCAAACTGATACGGCAAAACGTCAAGATGTCCATTTATGTCCTCTATATATAGATCATCATCATTGGCATATTCCTCCATGATCATCATCATTGGCATATTCCTCCATGGTTTCGAATCGTTTTCGATTAATTATACAGCGATATATGCGATGGAGTAATCGCAAATCCACAGCTTAATATATAGCTCAAACAGCTGCCCGCAGGAGACGGTCGCCTGTCTGATGTCACAAGGTCACGTGACGCCTAAGCTCATTAACGGGTTAACTGGCGGAAATTGAGCTACAGGTCTTCAATTAAAAAGGCTTAAATATGCCCACAGGGGACAAGGGAATTTTTAGGGATCTATGCAGATGCAGATCCCGTTAGGGATCGGGATCTATGCAGAGATCCCTCATAAAGTCTTCTTGAATTTGCCCTAGGCTGCCCAGTAGGGTCGTCCGAAGTACTCCCCTGTCCAACATCCGCTGAAGAATGTAATCAATTCGTTCAAGTTTCTTTCAAGTTTTTTTCAACCAAATGGCCCAAGTACTAATTTAAATTGTGTCGGTGGCTTGTTTTGAACTTTATTTCGATGTTTTGTGTTATTTATGATCATATCATACGTTTGGCAGATTAATGCGCGTATGAGGCTATACTTAAAAATATATTTGTCGGGCGTATTATACATCTATCCCTGTAGCAATTTCACGTGGGTAGTGGAGACTATAGCCGCTGTTCGTTATTTCTACAGAGTTGTTTTGTGTAAAATTTACCTTAAATTCTTGGAGAAGACTTGGAGTAGTCTACGAACGTGAAAATCGTGGTTTTTCTCATCAGTAAACTTTGTCAAAGTTGTCGAAACGAATACCATTTTGAGCACTGACACAATTTCCGGGGGCTCGACCCTAGCATGGCATGGTGGTTGGTTGATGGTCTCGTATGTTAATGTAAGATTTCCAAACCCAACCTCATAACTAGGCGCCTACTTGCTGAAGTGTCTGTAACATTCGTGCAACTGTCTCGGGTGTAAGGTTTGTGTTTCAAGGGACATGTGAACGTGGTTCAAATTGAATACCAAACTGCCAACAGTGGTTTGAAGAACTTGCGTATCAGCCCAGTGAGTAGGTTGGCTTAACACGTGCACGACTGCCCATCGTTCAATCAGAAATAAACGTGAGAATGTGAGGCGCGTGATATCGCAGACTGGCCAGTGCTGCCGGGGCGAGTGTGTGCACTTTTCCTATCATTTTGTCCACGTGTGTATCTCGTTTCACTCTCGTTCGATCTCACTCTGGGTTATGAAGACCCCAAATTTGATTCCCAAATCGTAAACCTGCTTTGATTAAATGCCTAATCTCCATTAGGAAGAACAATACAAACTGTTACAACGGAAGTTAAAACCAAAAGTTATCTCCCCTTAGGGGGTTGTCCGCCCCTAGAGGAGCTCTCCCACACATCCCAGCCAGGCTACTATATAAGCTCTGCTCATACCCATTCAATTCCTCTTTCTCAGTTTGTACTCGACCAGTACACATCTAGGAAGTGTTAAAGCAATACAGCTGTGTTGTTGTTGTTACCGCCGGTTATATCCTTTTGAAGATTGACTTGTGTTTCTTTTTCGGGAAATTCTTCTTACATTTGTGATGTCTGAGGTTTCTGTTCCGACTTCTAATTCTTGTCGCGCGTGTGGGCAAGTGTAGTCCCGTTTGGACGCCCACACGGTTTGTTTTGCTTGTAAAGATTTATATTTTCGCTAAGCCACGTGTGCGGAATGTTTTTACGGGATTCGGTTACCTGGGAAATATGCCCAGGCCCGTCGTGCTTACTTGTACGTGCGTCTGAGGATTTTACACTATTGGAGGTCGATAGACGGTTCTTAGAAATTTTTCGCTTAGATTTGTTCTCATACATTTCAAAGTCCAATTTTATCGGCGTCTGTAAATATCGGCGTCTGTGGACTATCCTACAGGAAGGTAAATTTTAACTTCTAGACAGTCTGACCGCTACACGGTTTTGCATTGTCTGGAGTCCCTGTCAAACCGGCTCCATTGTTCAGTCAACAAAGGGCTTCTAGAGCCAGGCCGGTTTTACATTGTCTCCGTCGGACAAAAGAATTCGATTTCACGGTGAATCTGGGAGAAGGTCTATAAACCTTTTCCTAATCTTGCAGGTCTATTGCGATTAATAAATAATATTTTCTGGGATAATTTTTGTCTTGACATTTTATCCTGGTTGTTTCAAAAAATTTTGCCGCTTGTGTGGGCAATTTTTGAATTCGCTTAGACCCTCACACGGTCTGTTACCGTCACCCACTTGTTTAGTGTCTTCGGTCGTAAGTCGCTAAATTATTTTGCTCTTGTCGGAGTTTTTCAAAAATTTTTAGCCATGATTTTTCTATATCTTGAAATGAACGTCCGACGATGTTTCTAAAGTGGATATAAATTCCCACGCTCAACTATGATCACAGTCGGCGTGTTTCTGGACAGTGTGTATTCAATTTCGCGGTCTCCACAACCGATAATTTTTCGGTCCGCGGTGTTTGAATGTTTAATCTTCGTATTCATGGTTGACTTGTTCAAACTTGTTTCACTTTGTTTGGACAACAGGGGTTCTTTCGGCGGGGCTTTGGTGTGGGACCTCCCATTGAAAGGTAATATCCTGGACAAAAGTCTAACAATGCAAGTTTCAGCAGATCTTTTGTCAGTTATGTTTCGTGAGTCTTATGCCAAATCGTTCCCATTCTTTAGCCCGGACTCTCGCGATCCCGTTTGGTATCGGTCAGTATGTGAGTCTATGGTGACAGAGTTATTTTTGTCGGGATCTGTACGATAAACAAACGAGTTTTGCTTCGTTGATTCTCGATTTTTATGCATTGTATTTTTGTGTAAATCTTCGGTTGAAAAGTGGAATGTACTCCCGCCTAACGCGACAGGTTCCCCGCCGGGGAGATCCGATTCTTTATAAGCAGTCCGTCAATTTCCATGTTGTTGTTGTTGTTCGGACTGTACAGCTTTTGGTAGTTTTACGTTCATGCATTCAGTTCATTGTTCCTACCAAAATGTAACCTCTTGTTATATCAAGTATTATTATTGTTTTTTTGATATCCTGTGATCAAGAGAGATCTTTCAGAGGTTTTCTCTGCCTTGCATGCTTACGTTGTTGTTGTTTGTGTTCGTCACCACAACTCAAGCCTGTACGCTACGACTTTGTTACATTTTAATGAGCTTCTTTACTACTCTCTTTATGTAATTAAGCGTGTGTTGAGCAACAAAAGAGATCACGTGTTTCTGTCTTTCGTTTTTACCCCTCGGCCAAAATTTGGCCGAAGGGTATTGTCGTCGTCATGTACGTCTGTCCGTCACACCTTTCTCGTTACCAAGATATCTTCAGAACGACTTACCCTAGGCACACCAAACTTGCAGTGCACATCCGTATGCTTGTGACCCAGAACCCTATTGAATCTGGACCTGATTGGTTAGAAACTTTGGCGGCCATCTTTAATTTATGCGAAACCATCACAGCTTTCTTGTTACCAAGATATCTTTAGAACGACTTACCCTAGGCACCCCAAACTTGCACTGCACATCCATATGCTCATGACCCAGAACCCTATTGAATCTGGACCTGATTGGTTGGAAACTTTGGCGGCCATATTTAATTTATGCGAAATCATTAATCTTGTGTATCTTAGGTACCATTTCTCTGTTCAGTGTGAAACTTGGTATAGATCATCGATGCATCAAGAAACTTCAAAGGAATGACCAAACCAGTTTCCCTGATTCGGTGAAAACCTTGGCGGCCATCTTTAATTTATGCAAAATCTTAATGATATATATCTGATACCATTCAAGTGTTCTATACGAAACTTGGTATACAGCATCGATGTATCAAGAGATCTGCAATGTATAGCCACATCAGTTCCTCTGAGTGGCGGGAAGGATGGGCGGCCATCTTTAATTTATGCAAAATCATTAATGATCTCTATCTCTGATACTGTTCGAGTGCTCGATGTAAAATTTGGTATATATCATCGAAGCATCAATAGACTTACGATAAATGACAGTTCTGGCGTTTCTGATTGAGCGGAACCTTGGCGGCCATCTTTAATTTATGCAAAATCTTCAATGATATATATCTTTGATACCATTTCAGTGTTCTATATGAAACTTGGTATCCAGCATCGATGTATCAAGAGACTTGCAATGAATAACCACATCGGTTCCTCTGAGTGGCGGGAAGGATGGGCGGCCATCTTTAATTTATGCGAAATCATTAATGATCTATATCTCTGATACGGTTCAAGTGCTCAATGTAAAATTTGGTATACATCATCGATGTATCAATAGACAGTTCTGGTTTTTCTGCTTGGGCGGAAACCTTGGTGGCCATCTTTAATTTATGCAAAATCTTTAATGATGTTTATCTTTGATACCATTTCAGTGTTCTATATGAAACTTGGTATACAGAATCTATGTATCAAGAGACTTGCAATGAATAACCACATCAGTTTCTCTGAGTGGTGAGAAGGATGGGCGGCCATCTTTAATTTATGCGAAATCATTAGGGATCTCTATCTCAGATAATTTTCAAATGTTCGATGTACAATTTGGTATACATCGTCGATGCATCAACAGACTTATGTAATGAATACCGGTTTCTCTGATTGGACGGAAACGTTTGAGGCCATTTCTAATGGCAAAATTTTTCATAATCTGTATATTTGTTACTTGACTGCTTGGTGTTCCTGAAGTCTTGTTTTAAATTGAATACATTATGAATGGCTGGCGCCCAGAGCCGAGGGGTTTTCAGATGCGCAGCTTCGTATTATCCTTGTAAACACATTATCTCAAAAAGTCCTTCACTCACAACAATGAAACTTCATACAGTTGTTTAATACAGCCAGTACCAGAAGCCTATTGAAAGTCGGTGTAATCGGATGTGTTTTTCAGGAGTTCTGCCCCTTTATACATGTCTGTTGGTCCATATCCTTGTAAACACATTATCTCAAAAAGTCCTTCACTCACAACAATGAAACTTAATACAGTTGTTTAATACAGCCAGTACCAGAAGCCTATTGAAAGTCGGTGCCATGGGATGTGTTTTTCAGGAGTTCACACAAACCTGTGTGGATTGCTGTGAATAGACAGTAATCGTTCGACTACATCTACTATAGGTAATCATTGCTCTATTGCTATATTGTTTTGTCTGTCTATGATCTATATCATACAGGTAAAATTATGCCCACCCCAAATATGTGAGTTGTTGGGGTCAGAAACATTATTTCCACAATTGCTCTGGGCCCGGCCCGAGGGGTCCCGATGGCGACAGCCACATGTTGATAATAGCAGGAGTGCTGTAAATCGCTCCCCTAATGTCGTTTTTGGAGTATATATCACACTCCTGATGGCATTCAGTATTTAGAGAAGTGGTTGTAAGGAGTGTTGTTTCCACTCTCCTGGATCAATTTTAGGAGAGTGTGATGTGATCACGGTCCTCAAAAGCGAATAACTGGTGTTTGTTTATTGTGAAACTGTGCTATTTCTTTGAAACACAAATTTCTGTTACTAAACATTTGATGTGTTTATATTTCACACCAAATTGGCCCATCTGTATTCTGTTTTACATTTACAATTCAGTTTGGGTTGAGCTTTAATTTTATTTTCTTCTCTCGGAGAAATTTATAATTATTAGCTTGAGTGTGAGTGTATTTCTCCGAGAAATCTTTAGAAATACTCTCATTCAATGACACATGGAGGATTTATTGATCTTCTCCTGGTCTGTTGGCCGGGCAAAGATCAAGCCTTTGGTCTTCTCGATCTTCTGCCGTGGGACAGCATTAGACTGTTTCATCGAGCGGTCTTCTTGTATTTTGAGCCCTGCGCAAGGATGTCACGCAAACTCGTGAAGTGTTCTAGTGTTTTCTTCCGAGTATGATTACCGGTACAGTCTACATGAACAACAGACTGCTCTTTAGCAATGGTCTTTACTGTTGTTTCTTCTAGACAGCTTGTTCGTGTTAGGTCTTTTCAAATTCTGAATTTTAATGACCTTACTTTATCTGCCGGCGAGAATCTTCAAATGTATTTCCTCTCGTCGGGAATTTTTAATTCTTTGAGGATCTTTCTAGTTTACGTCGAAATCTCTTTGTGCTGGATGTCGATGATGTTACTACCAGCGGAGTTACGTTTGTGATTAACGCTAGGAACATTTAATGTGTTCTTTTCCGCTGCGTTTTCCAATTTCATTACACCTCAACGACGTTCCATTACGTCGTCTCGTTGTCCTCGTACACTTGTTCATCGTTTCTCGCCATTACGTCGCTTTTCATACTTTATAGGGTGTATCCTACTCCATTGTGAGCATGTATGTACATTATGTTGAAGCAAATGGGGAATTCACTACGCGTTCACAGCGTTTCTCCCGTTTTTCACATTTACGTCATTCTATTACACCTTGACGACGTTCCATTACGCCGTCACGTCTTTCTCATACACTTGTGCGTCGTTAGCTCGTACATCTGTTAGACGTTCCGGTACGCCATAACGCCGTTCTTCACGTCTTTTCCTCTGTGCCTCCATCGTTTTGCGAGATGCATATTTTATATCCATTCATCCTCGTTTTCCGGCGTTTTTCCTACGATTCACCATCGTCGGTTGTCAGTGGGAGTGAACTCCTTCCTTTCAAAGTCAACCTTCCCCTTGTTTCAATTCAGCTCGGGGCTTTCACATCGAGGGTTAGGCCTACTTAGGTTCGGGAGGAAAACAGGACCTTACTCATTACTTTCGTTTTCGGGTTTTGGTCACTGCAGTGGATTTATTCGTCCTCGTGCGAGAATGTGATGCCCATCCTGACTCTGCCTCCTTTTTTCCCTGTAACTGACTTCTTCCTTCACCTTTATCGTGATATGAAGTTCAAATCAGCACCTTTTTTTTAAGCATTCCGGTCTGCTTGAGGCTAGGGTTTCCGGCATCGTCATTAGTCTAAACGACATTATCTCTGCGCTCATTCGGGCTTTTGCTTTAGCAGTTCCGCCGTTCTCGCTAGTTGTTACCGGAATGGGATATTGGTTGGTTCTGTGTGCTGGTTCGTCCGCCCTTTGAACCTTTACAGTCCGCCTCTTTGAGGTTGTTTTCCTACAAGACTGCGTTTTTCTGGCGGCTTTTGCTTTGGCGTCTAGAGTGTCTGATCTTCATGTTCTTGAGAGATCATCTATTTCCTGGACGGCGGATTGGCCGCGTATCTCCTTTCGACCCGTCCCCGAGTTCATCGCCAAAAATGAGTGTTCGCCTAGGTCCGTATGCTCAACATTTGTATCCATCCCTGCGCTATCAGACTTCGAACATGACCTTGTAGATGGCCTTCTGTTATGCCCTGTTCGAGCCATATGCCACTATCTCACTCGTACCGATCCCGATCGGGGCTCTCGTCGTCTATTATTCTTGTCCCTTCGGCCGTTCTGCAGTGCGTGATATTACTAAGAATACCATTGCTTCTTGGTTGAAGAAGACCATTAAGTGGTCATATCAGTTGGCCATTGACACGCCCCCTTTGTTGTCTACTGCTTCTTCTAATGAAATTCGTGCCATCGCTACGTCATGGCCTTTATGGAAGAACTTGTCCCTTCATGACATTGTCCAGTCCTACGCATGGACTGCAAATTCTACCTTCACAAATTTCTGTCTGAGGGATATGTCAGTGCAAGCAGATAGAATATCCACGCTTGGGCCTTTGGTGGCTGCCCAGCACGTGGTCCATTAACTTGCAAAAAAGAGGGGGGGGGGGCATTTCTCATCAGCGCAGCAAGTCAGCCAGCTTGCTGCATCATCTTCAGTCATATATGTCCACCATACTACAGATCACCTCAATAGGTCAGTCGGCCATCTTACAGAACCGTCTCATCGGTGAGTATGGTTTAGACATGGTTACTATTCTATTGAGTATGGTGTACCACTTTTACAATCAAGTTTTTTGATCTAATCCATGAGTATCTTCAGCGTCTGCGACCTGGATTCTCTTTGGGTTGGTGTTGGTGTGCTATGAGCCTATAGTCAACCAGTTTACGGCTTCATCGCTGCTATTCAGTAGTTTTTAGACTAAATGATCATCTATGAGAAGTAATAGGTCAGCTTGCCAGCCACTGACTCTCGAGTCATCTATCAAGGCCTGACACAATGATGAGTTTTTCTGCAGATTTGCTTGTGTCATTTCAGGTTAAAGCTATAGCCTCCTTCTGCATCATCTCAGCTGAGTCACCTTCGTACAACGTGCAAGACAGGGACTAAAGTACAGACTGTTGACGTTGAATGGAGAGTAGATTCAGGGCAGCCGTTGTCAAGACCTGTTCAAGCTCCAAGGACTAAAGTACAGAGAGTTGACATGAGACGGCTTGTGGACTGAGGGTGGTGTAGGATGATCACCGTGTATGCTGTGGGTTGCAGTGCAATTCTCCTCACCCCTGTTTCATACTGTGCTTACCGAATGAATTCCTACGACGCATACGTGCTCTGGTTTTCTACCTTGGGTAATATTGTGTACCACAATCATGATCACAGCTACGTGGATGAAGACACTCAAAAGATAAGTATCTTTGATTACTACTCCTTAATTAATCACTGCGTTACCGTCCAGGGTTCTTTTTGTTGAGATTTATTGTCTTATCTGTGATCATTTTAGGTGGAGGCGGAGGTGGCCGGGTGGTCTCGGCCGTTTGTATTTGCTGCTTGCGTTTTGGTGCCAAACTCGGAGGACGCAGGTTCGTGTTTGGCACGGGACTGACTCATCCAGCTCTAGTAATTGTGCCTTTCTGAGAGAGTGTCATCTTAAAGATAATTGAATATAAATGTTATCTACTCAGTAATAATAAGGCAGTTAGCCAGCCTCCATATCTCTCAAGTTATTATTTAAGGCCGGACACAATTGTGACTTTTAATCTTTGCATCACTACAGATTTGCTTGTGTCATTTCAGGTTGAAGCTATGGCCTCCTCCTACTTCATCTCAGCTGAGTCTCCTGCGGTCAACTCACAAGTTCAACGAAGAACTGACATAAAGTTGACGTCACACGGAGAGTAGACTCAGGACGGCCGCTGTCAACTCTCAAGACCGGATCAAGCTCCAAGGACTCAAGTACTAGAGTTGACGTTAGTCGGTTTGTGGACTGAGGGTGGCGTAAGATGGCCCCCTGTATGCTGTGGGTTGCTGTGCATATCTTCTCACCCCCGTTCATACAGTGTTTACCGAATGAATTCTCACGACGCATCCTAATGCCTTGAGTTTTCTACATTGGGTAATAAGGTGTACCACAGCCACGATCACAGCTACATGGATGAGACACGAAGATAAGTATTCTTCTATATCTACTCCATGTATTAACCCTTTCGGCTCGACCAGGGTTTTTCTTGTTGAGTATTAATGTGTCATAGCTATGCCCATGCCTGTGTCATCCCAGCGGTTACTCTACCTGCTTTTGGTGTTACAACAAGGCCGAGGTCCTCACCTCCATATGTTGGTACTGTGGCATTTAATCAAAGCAGGTTTACGATTTGGGAATCAAATATTAAACATTTATAAACAATGTTTCTATTTGTTACCAAATCAAACCTGCTTTGATTTGATTGTCCCTCCCTTCCTTCCCCTCATGCCACGGCCTTGCACTCTACAGGTCTCGGTTTATTACATGAGAAAGAGGAGTTGAATGGGTATGAGCAGAGCTTATATAGTAGCCTGGCTGGGATGTGTGGGAGAGCTCCTCTAGGGGCGGACAACCCCCTAAGGGGAGATAACTTTTGGTTTTAACTTCCGTTTTAACAGTTTGTATTGTTCTTCCTAATGGAGATTAGGCATTTAATCAAAGCAGGTTTGATTTGGTAACAAATAGAAACATTGTTTATAAATGTTTAATTTTTCAACACTTGATTTGCGCATGATTCACTTAAAGGCTAAACTGATGGATAAATAAAACAAACTTCACTGACACATGCTTCAGTGACACGATTTGATGAGATCGACTGTACATGTCTGGCAACATCTCCAATTCCAAAGCTATGCGAAGCTATGTCCTGTCGAAAACGAAACCAGAACAAGTTCAACGATTCCTAATTTTTATTTCGGAGAACACAGGCAGTATTTTAATCCAAAGAGAATTGTGCCTTGCTTACACGGGCAGTTAACATGGACGTTGCGCTTACCGTTTGTCCGCAGATTTGACCGTAACTGTGTTTGACTTGAAAAGTACGGAACAGGTTGCGCCTATAGGCTACTCAGGGAACACAATGGACTTGAAAATTAATGCAAACGCCAAAGATTAGCAAAGCATATGGTGAACTTTGACGAATAAAACCAAAAATGGCATATTGCAACAACAACACATATGACACATATTGGCATCTTGAATAATCTTCTGGGATTGGAGCCACGGCATCATTATTTTTTTTTTTTTTTTTTTTTAATTATTAGGGAGTAGATCATGATTATTTCCATGTAATTATGGGGCAATGACAATGTCATTTATGGAGTTCTTCAAAACAGGCTGAATTTCATACAAAAGTTGGCTAGACACCTCAAAATAGGATAAAAATAAAGCATCGATATCTGCCACAACAATTCAAACCATTTATGTGTATAGCTGTTCCAAAATGAGTGAGTGAGTGAGTGAATAGAATTTAACGTCACTTTCAACAATATTTCAGCTATATCACGACGAAGCAACTAAGCACCACCCAAAACCTAAAACATCGAGGACAGCGCACAAGACACAGACAGGCCGCTAATACATGGTGCAATAAAGACAAGTGATATTACAGCGCTAGACATCACATTGTTCCTGTTGCTTCTCAGCAAAATGCATTGAAGCAACAGGAACTTGAACCCATCCAACCACCCACTCCAAAGTGAGTAGGACTGGAGCCTACTATGGAAAAAAAATTGGGCCTTTCAGATTCAATGGGTGGATAGCGAAGGGGTCTCCATGGACAGGAGATTATGCATGTGGTATTCTCATGAATAAATCCGTATTCACTTCCAACAAAAGGCTACCTTATCAATACCTTACGGTAGATATGAACCTCCAGGGATATTTCCCATCTCCACCCCCAATCCCCCCTCCCCCATTCGACATCAGGCCAAAAAGACCTTATCCAGTTTCCGTTTAAAAATTATTTTCAATCCATTCATTCTTGTTCTCAACTTATTTCGTCTCACCGACTTCACTGTCAACCCCTTGAAAATATGTAAATGAACTTTACACAAAAGCATCATGGCCACCATGGGATGCATGGCTCATCAGAGACAGGCACGGCGGAACAGGGGGGGGGGGGCCGGGGCGGCCATGGCCCCCCCAATATTTTCAGCCAAAAAAAAAACGACAAAAAAGAAAGTTAAGAAAAAAAAGCAGAGACAGATAAAAAAAACAATGATAAAGTGAAAAACCTATATCTGTATTGAATGCAGATTTTACTTTCCAATAAGCATGAGGAGCATCCTTGCTCCTTCCATCATCCCAATTAAGTCCTGGTTCATCTGCCAAATCCAAGCCATGAAGGACAGCTTGTGCACCGCAACAAATATCAGTCACTTCAGTCGGAAATATGCGTGAGCTTCTGACCTCTCCGAACAAGCCCGTATTTGAACGAATTAAGCGCCAGGCAATGTCTCCATCTGGTTGCTTTCAGACCCTCTATCTGAACTTATGTGAGAAAGCTGTTTCAATCTTTATGGGATGCTGTTAATAATAACGAATTTCACGAGTTAAAAAATATTGTAGGCTATACTCATCTGAACAGCCAGAAACGTTTCGATCAAGCCATGATCAGGCGATGTAGAATCGGCCATACACAATTAGCTCACGAACATTTACTACAAAAAGAGCCAGTCCCAAGGTACATTCCATGCCACGAAGATCTGACAGCGAAGTATATTCTTATCGACTGTATAGATTTTAAGATTGTAAGAGATTCTTTTTACCGATCGACTACTTTGGAAGATCTTTTTGGTCGGGTGAGGGAGGACTGTATCTTAGGTGATTTGAGAGAAATCGGTTGGTTGCATAAGTTTTAATGTGTCGGATTACTAAGTTATTAATTTGAATACTTAGCATTTTGTCTGATTAATTCTCACTCTCTCTCTCTTGCTTTGAAGTCAGATTTTTATAGGCTATCCGAGAAATTTTTTCTTTTAAGAAACGCCCTCATGTTGTTTTCTCTCGAACTTCAAAGAGTTTGTCTTTTGGCTTCTTCTCTACATAAACTGGGCATTCATCTAATTATACCGAGATCCCACAAAGGTAGTGTATTGCCCTAAAACAAAGTCTGTTCATTGGTTGATATTTTAAACGGACAGTTTCATTAATAACTGTACAGCCCTAATCTGTCTACAGGGTCTAGTACGGAGATAGGAGTATACAGAACTACATTATGGAGGATGGCTCATAATTTGACCTGTGTTCGACTTCCAAGTAGAACACATCTGTGTTGGTGACATGATCAAAGCTTAATGAACCTTTCAATTTAAATGATATATATTTAATATTTAAATTATTTCTACTCCGAACATCCTCATTTTCTGGATGAGAAATATTTTTTAAAAAATGTTACGAGAAACAACAAAATAGGCAAAACAAATAGAGTTTATACATGTGAAGATTTCTTGTTTTATTACTCGAAAATACGCTAGAATGCGTCTCCGGCCATCTAAAACCCCTAGAGCTGCCGGGGCCTGGGCGGCCCCTGGACCCTCGCCTATTTGTGCTGTGATAGTGGCCCCCCCAATCACCAATTGCTTCCGCCGTGCCTGAGAGAGATTGCCATTTTCAAAATCATATTCTTGATAAATGACACGGGTTATCAACCTAAAAATTCGACCAAAAAGGTCCATGTCCCCTGCCAGCTTGTCATAGCCTGACAAGTTATTACTGAAGGTGATAGTTTAGAAATGATCGTGATCTACGCCCTTAAGGGTCGGTTAGAATTGTAGTGTGACATTGTTGTTTTTGTAAGAAATTGTATCACTTTTCAAAATTGAAAATAGTAAATCACATCAAGCTCAAACTTCGCAAACATGTAATTGAGTATTAGTAGATGAAATATTGATGCCAACCCGGTGTCAACTTCAATCTGTTTGAGAAATTTTCAAAAGTTTTGAAATCAGAGAAAAAAAGCACTTCACAAATGTTTAACATTTTTATGCCCCCCCCCCCCCTCCTCTCTAATTAGAGCATACGTTGAGGGGCATATAGCGATCGCTTTGCCCATCTGTCCATCCGTCTGTCCGGACGAATTTCTCTAACGCGCAATATCTTGGTTAATATTTGATCGACAGGATTGAAACTTGCATGAAATGTGGCCAGTGCCTCGTAGTTGTGCAGTGTAAAGTTTTTCCGAGTTTCTTTTTTTTTTTTAAAGAGCTATGGCCCTTTATTCCTGAAATCTCCGTGAATTGGGACTTGTCCGAGCTGGATCTTGGTTAATATTGTATGGACAATTATGAAGTTTGCATGATATGTGGCCAGTGCTTTGTAGTTGTGCAGCATGAAGTTTCTCCGTGTTTCACGTATATTTCAAGAGTTATGGCCCTTTTGTTCTTGAAATGTTTGTTAATTGGGACTTGTTTGGGCTGGATCTCGGTTAATATTATATGGACATTTATGAAATTTGCATGATAACTACCCAATAGTTATGCAGCATGAAGTTTCTCTGCATTTCAGTTATATTTTCAAGAGTTATGACCCTTGGTTCCTCAAACCTGACTGACTGGGAAATATATTTGTCCACGTTGGATCTCTGTTAATACAGAACAGAACAATGGCCGGGCAGTGTTGGACTAAAGCGGAATGGGGGGCATACAATTAAGCAATCAGAGGTTATTTCCTGCGTGTATTATTCAAATATTGACCGGTTAATTGCATCAGGGCAACCCAAATTAAGTGTTGAGTTTGACGTTCCTGTGTTTTATTTCCGAGATACTGGATCTTTTTTAGCATGACACCAACCCGTGTCTACAGCAACGACGTTGTAGTGCATGCAGTGGACCCTTAAATTTATGAAAAAATATCATATTGCAGCGCCGTGCAACCAGTCTTGGCCGAAAATTGGGCCACCTCCAAGATTCAAGATCAGCGTGTACTCGCCAGTGCAATACAGCCAAGTCAGCAGGTTGATGTATTTGAATAAAATACCCAGAATAATAGATCCCTTTATAAGCCCATGGGCCTAGTTTTTTTTAAATTTCTTAATTAAGTACTAACTCTTCTGACACATATTCCAGAGAAGAAAAAAATATTGATAAAAATCCTTTAATTTTGGTCAAAGGGTATTGTCTCAATTGTCTAACCATCTATCTTTCCATCTTGGTTGTTAACAGTATATCTTTTGAATGATTTTTGTCAGGGTTTCCAAATTCATGTAAGATAGGCAACTGTCGATGAGTCTGAACCCTATTGAAAATGACTGACTTTGACCTATTTTATCAAGGTCAAATTCTAGTATTGGTGATAAGGATTACATCTAAGCTCTCCAGATTCATACTACATAATACAATGGGTGATTGACCAGAAACCTTTCCAATTTGACTAACCTTCACTTTATCAAGGTCAAATTCTAGTTCTTAGCAATTCTAGCAATAGCTTGAGGGATCTTGGCTAGGCTCTCCAAATTCATGCTACAGTACATGTGTAACTGTTTATCTCTTAAAATTTCTCTCTTTAAGTTTTGGTTTTCTGCAGTCAGACCTGTCAGAAGTGTGCTGGCATATATTTGTTATCACATGCAGGGTATTATGTCAATCAAATAGTGCTGAATGTGTTCTCAGTTAACTATATCTGGTTACAAAATTGTGATTAGTCGGTCAACAAAATGATTAATTGACAATGACCCATTCAGAAGATAAAGAACTGGGCAAAATGGAAAGAAAGTTAAAAGGATAGCTATATTTTATGTCCGGTTTCTCCACAAATAATTCAATTTGAATTTGTATCTAGACAGACGCATTGTAAGGTATGAACATTTTATTTAAGCTAACACTAACAGTGTGAGTCTGTGCACATGATCAATTCTAGGTCACATACATTAGTCCCATTTGTCAGGTCTACCAGGATGGTGATGTTACTTTGATCTGGGATGAAGACAAAACAATGCAGACTAATGTTACTGTCTGTAATGTCAAGATGGTCAACAGATAGCATTTTCAAAACTGACTGCACATTTTGGGCGATCAGCTGATTTAGATTGTTCTCCATGCTGGGTGCTATGTATTCAACAGTTAACCGGCCAGTGCAAATGGGTAAGCGGTTACAAAAAAGTGCTAACCGTTTCAGCAATATCATCATCTGATGAATGATTTAGCTAGCTACATATCAATTTATCAATTGTTTCTCTCTTACAGAGGATACGGTCAACAGTGGACGAGAGGGAACAAAGACAGCTGTTGATGGACCTGGACGTTGTTATGAGGAGTAATGACTGCCCGTTCATTGTGCAATTCTATGGTGCTCTCTTTAAGGAAGTATGTCATAACATTGTGTTTCATACTGTTTATATGTACTCAAATGAATTAAAACAGTCCTCGAAATATACAGTTGCCTACTCGCCATTGTCGATGAAAAAATAGACAATGGCGAGTAAAATTTTCAGTTAGTCACCAAGACAGCTAGAAGAAATCAAGGTCCTTGCCAAAGTGACGAGTAAATTATTGGTACCGTAAACATGTTTAATCACCAACACAAGCTATGGCCAGTTAACGAGTAACGAGTTACATTTGTTGGTGATCGTCAACCGACTTTTCACAGGAAATTAGGGAAGCTCGGACATGTGTACCAGCGAGAAACAACTTCTGCCTGGGGAGCACTTTCATAAAGTTGATCGGCAACTGCTAGAATGTTATTGTGGGTTGAAGTACAGTATACGTTTCTTTTGCTGCATGTTCGAAGATCTTACATGGTTTTAGACTACATTCAAAGATGCTTCGGAGAAAGAGAATTGGCTTCAACAATCGGCCCACATTAAAAAGTTACAACCGCTGAATTAATTTTCTTTGCGAAGTCCATGTGGTTGACATTGGTAGCAGACTCACATGGGAGATAAATCTGTTGCATAAAACACACTGGTAAAGAAATATTCGCTTGGCATTGTGGCGGCTAAATTGTTGCCTTTACTTGCAAAATGGCGAATCACTGAAAATCTCATTTTCGAGCACTGTAAAAGCACAGAATCCCCCGATTTCAAACAGAACTGAGTATGCTTTGCTTAAATATGATGATAGTTTCATCAGTCATGTCTGTTTTGGCAGATTTTCTGGCATGTGGTCAGTATTCATAAGATGATATTAAAATTTTTATCTCAACTTGACAAATTATGTTGTCAAATTAGAGACCATCATGGGGTCCTACTCTTTCACAGTATTAGAACAAGACTATTTGCTGGTCTGTGCTCTCATAATCAGTTATTAAAGTCATGACATTTGCTGTAGAATTGAGGTTTGTCCCTCACTCTATCCTTCCAATATGAATGGTGCATGATAATGATCTTAGATAGTTCAATGCTGGATGTCACCAAGTTTTGTTGTAGAGGGTAAAAGTCTTATACATGTTATATGTACGTGTACATGAAGGCAGCAACTAGACATGACATTTAGTGTTTTATGCAAGTTGACATTGATCTGAGTTGATTTGTCAAAGTAGACAAACAAAAAAAGGGCCATCGTCACATGAAAGAATAAATAAAACTTGAAAATGTCAGTATGATATTATTGAGAGAGTCCGGATGGTAAAGACGATTCTGGAACAATCATGGAACCACCTTGGCAATGTGTTGATTATTTTGAAGACTGACTCGTGCAGGTCTTTATTCTGGCATTTACCTTGAAACCGCATGTATTTGTCTTAGCCAAGAAATACTATAATGTGATAAGACAAACAGGGATCATTAGTACTTTCATGTGATAAAAAAATTCTTGTTAATGACATTGACCGTTTCGGGAACTCCTTGTTAAAAGGGAAGACTTCCTGATTAGGGGGGAGAATCCAAGTCTCTGAAGGTTTCCATCTTAAGCATGTGTCTGTTGTATTATTTCAGGGTGACTGTTGGATATGTATGGAGCTGATGGACATATCACTGGACAAGTTCTATAAGTTTATCTACTGCACATTACTACAATCAATACCAGAGGATATACTAGGAAAAATTACCGTAGCTGTAAGCACAGATATACTTCACCTTTACAATTACCGATACAAAACAATATTTTCTCTTTGATAGGCATTTACAAGTCGGCGTATATAACACAAGGCTATTCTATGAATAACAACTTCTTCATTGCTGTGGAGCTGACATTTCGTTAGAGATACTTCCAATTTTTTCAAAGCTAATGAACTACAAGGTATAGATGAGTTATTAGGTATTCATTTCTATAAATACCCTCATCCATACCTTGTAGTTCATTAGCTTTGAAAAAGTTGGAAGTATCTCCAATGAAAAATCAGCTCCACAGCAATAAAGAAGTTATTATCCATAGAATAGCCTTGTGTTACAAACCAGTATTGAATATTCAAAATATAATGGAACTGTGTTTTACTGGAGGCACACCCAATACCGGTTATGATCTGCAAATTAAATGAATATACAAATTAAAATCTTTCACAAGTTAAAGTTTAAATACATATACGACAAAGGTTATTTCTTGTGGAATTGTTTGTACACAAGGAATTGTTTCTGTTATGTTTGTTTCTACTTTTCAGACCCTTAAAGCATTAAACTATTTGAAAGAGAAGTTAAAAATTATACATAGGGGTAAGTATGTTACTTAATAATAGACTTTATCATGAAATGCTTGAATCTTTTAATCACATTCAGTTATTGCATATTTCTCATATTTCATATATTTCTCTTTCTCTTCCCCATCCTGTCTTCCAAACAAACAGTACAGTTCCTGGCTACAAGTGGTTGAATAATGATGATGGTTTGTGTTAGGCGATCATAGTTTAATTACCATCATACTCAGTATTCTGAACTTTGATCATCACATTGACAGGAATAAAATTAGAAGATTTACATTGATAATATGGGAATATTCTGTAGTTATTTATCTATTTATCTTACTGTTGTGATAAGTTAATGTTATCTTTGTGAATAGTTCTATAATCTTAATTATCCTGTAATTTGTGTCTACTCCTCAGATGTAAAGCCCTCCAACATTCTGTTAGACAGAAAAGGAAACATAAAGCTCTGTGATTTTGGTATCAGCGGCCAGCTGGTTGACTCTATTGCCAAGAGTCGGGATGCTGGCTGTCGACCCTACATGGCTGTGAGTAATGTTCACCATGGGTTACCCCATTGTTGTGAACCACAGCAAATGTCCATCCCAACTGCTCTAACATTCTCATGTATTATCAGCGAATATGCTTGAGACCCACTGAGGTCTCGAGGTCTCTAGCAGTCAAGTACTCCGGCTTCCTCCACCAATCAAACTGACTGTCACCATATGAGTGAAAAAAACTTGAGTGTGACATTAAGCCAAATTCCCTCCCTCCCTCTCTCAAGCAGTCAATGTTTTTGTTTCATATACTTAAAACTACATGTATTTCCACTTTATATTATTCATGTTGTGCTGTGAAACCGTTTATCATGTTTACATGGGTGATATAAATGGTTATTTTTCATCATCATTATGGGAGACCTTGAATCTCTAATAATAAACCATCTAGGCCTTCACTGGAAGAAAACTTTTGATGTAATTCAGTATTGTTTTGGAAAAAGATATACTTTTAGTTTGGCAATATTCCATGGTACTTTAAAGGAGACAAACCACACCTAACATAGGGAAAGAGTCGCCTGAGATTTGTTTGTCATATATCTCGTGTCTTCTGAAGTCTATATTGCCTGTATGATCAGCTATGTCTTATATTACAGCCTGAGAGGATAGACCCACGAGCATCCAGCCGTGGGTACGATGTCCGGTCTGATGTCTGGAGTCTAGGTATCACTTTGGTATGTACCCACTTCCTTGTCCTTTTAGAGTTCTTAAATTGTAATTATCGTTCAAATTGCCATTGAAAATGTTTTGTATGCGAAGATGAAAATGATGTCACTGGGTGATGTTTGAGTGATGTAGTGACGCTTGTGAATCTGAATGCTGAACACCTGCAGCCATGGGATAATGCCATTCCTCATACCTGAGAGTCGGTAGAGTGACAGAGCATATGTGGGCAGAATGCACGACATGTATATGCCTGTTGACACTGCCTTCGATAAAAAATAAACGGCATGCCATTTAATTTTAAAGAGCAATTCCTTCCAATTCCTCATAAATGGTAGACACAAGTTATGTTTTATGTGTCGAATGTGTTTTATGTTATTTTTTTTTTTATTTATTTTTTTTTTTTTATTCATTTTTTTTTTCTTCTTTTTTCTTTTTTTATGTTATACCTGTCGTAACATATGTCACTTTCGAGAAGTTTGAGCGACATCTATTCCATTGAGGCTGTTTGCATCTATCAGGGACATGGATATTCAGTGCAGTGCATTTTGGCTTGTGCAGATAATGATCATCATTTCTGGGTTCTTTACATGCTTTTACCAGAATATCAAGGGATTAGTGATAGTGGGTTAATAAGGGGTTAGTGATTGTGAGCTATGAAAGGATTAGTGAAAATGGGTTATCAAGCGATTAGTAAAAGTGGGTTATGAAGGGATTAGTGCTAGTGGATTATTAATGAATTAGTGTTAGTGAGTGATCAAGGGAACAGTAATTGTGGGTTAACACAAGGCTATTCTATGGATAACAACTTCTTCGTCGTGATATAGCTGAAATACTGTTGAAAGCGACGTTAAATTCTATTTACTCACTCACTTCTTTATTGCTGTGGAGCTGACGTTTCGTTGGAGATACTTCCAACTTTTTCAAAGCTTTGAGAAAGTTGGAAGTATCTCCAACGAAACGTCAGCTCCACAGTAATAAAGAAGTTGTTATCCATAGAATAGCCTTGTGTTATATACACCGACTTCTAAATGCCTATCAAAGAAAGTAATTGTGGGTTATCAAGAGATTGGCAGTAGTGGGTTATTAAGGGATTAGTGATAATGGGTTATCAATGGATTAGTGATAATGGGTTATCAAGGTACTGTATTAGCGAAAGTGGGTTATCAAGGAATCGGTGATTGTGGGTTTTCAAGGGATTAGTGATAATGGGATATCAAGGGGTTGGTGATTGTAGGTTTCACTATGCTAAATGTTCACAACCTAGAGAGGAATCCATCCAGCCCATTAATTATTACATCGACTAGTGCAAGAAACATCTTCTCCGTGAATACATTATTTCTAACCCAATTTTAACGCTACTGTTTGATTGAATTGCAGATGGAATTAGCGACTGGGAGGTTTCCATACCCCAAGTGGAACAGTGTCTTTGATCAGCTGACCCAGGTGGTCCAAGGAATGGCCCCACAACTTCCCGAACATTACCCCGGATTCTCACCTCAGTTTGTCAAATTTGTCAATACATGGTGAGCACTGTTCATTCTTTTGAGGACTCTTGTGGAGGGCTTTGTATAAGCCTGGATGAAGTTTTCTTTGGGTGGTTTGTACAACTTGTCAATGTGAACATTTAGGGGTCAGGTGTGAATTCTTATTCCCTGCTTTCTACACCAATGAACTTGTCCAGGTTGTATTGTAAAATTTTTCCATAAAATGAATTCATGGATTCCTTCTCTCATTTCAGTTTAACGAAAGATGAAAAGCAAAGACCAAAATACAACAAACTGCTGGTAATTGTTAATTTATTCTTCTCATATTGTTGTATAGAAGCAGAATAAATTAGAAATTTTGATTCATTAAGTTTTAATTTTTGGGGGGATTATGAAAAATAACTGGAATCGGAAACAACAGATGATATAAGCAGGCCTCAATTTAATGTTACCACAAAATGCGTGCCTCTGGCTCTCCACAGACGGCATAAAACGGTACTTCATAGATTTGAAAATAAGCAGCTGTATACATTAATAGACTTGAATGATTGTGAAAGTGGATTATCAAAGTATACCTGTCCTTACAATGCATTATGCCTGTAAAGTACTACTAGTTATAAACTAGTGAACTTTTATTCCACAATCATGTATATCCTTCGACCAAAAAAACTGAGAAATGAATAATATGAGTTTCTTTTTTTCCTGAACCATCCATGGTTGCAATGATAATAGCTAAGGCTGTAGTAGAATGGTTTCGATACTGGGCCTTTGCATTTTGCTCAAATAGCTGACATACCGTTGACAGAGCTTTGGCTGTAGCAGCAGCAGCAGCAGTAGTTCTTGTTGTTCAGCATTGACACTGCCATCTGTTGCAGAGAAATGTTTTTCAGCCCAGTCATGTAGTGAGCCTGACTTCACGTGCCTTGTGACATTGTACATCTCTGACACCATCAACATTAGATAGAATAGCCTGTAAAGAAGTTCTGGATATCCGCTTAAGTTTGGCTTGCCCCCGAATCTCACTAACGTGATCGCTTCAAATTTTACATGTCAGTAATGCAATTTTGTTTTCATCGTCCAGCTCGTATTGAAAATCAAAACTCACATCCTATTTTAAGAATGTTTTGCGTTTGACAGTCTCTCTGGACATATCGGACAATACAGTTTGACGAATTGTTTATGCGGAGCTGCACAACTCTGCAGTAGTTCAAAGGTTTGAAACGTTGACGTGTTGAGACCCAATTTGATTTCAACTTGGAGAAAATCCTATGTTCCAAAATAAGTTACCTCCTGGCACAAAAGAGCTCCACGAATTCTCTTCCACATATTTCCGCGTTCAACCCATTAACTGGAGTCTTATATTATCGCATAACTATTCTTGCACACGTTGTGATATGTAATGCGGCCTGATATTGTCAAATCGGATTGGGCCGTCGTAAAATATAGGAACACATGGTGCCAATGATTTGCATACATTTGCTATCTGAATGGGTTTTCCCCATCTTGACATGGAACTTATATCTTTGTGACTTGACACACAAGAGAATACCAAGACACATCGGCAGTTTTATTCTGATTTGACTATCATCTAATGCAGAAATTAAGTCAAAGAACAACATAGAAATGCTTATGTAGAGATTTCACAAATGAGATATTTGTAACTGGACAGCTGAGAGTGAGACCGAAAATTGGACCTGGCGACTTACTTGCAACCTGTACGAGCATTTGCCATTCAAATTGCGGCCTGATAAGGATAGCCAGGAATTATGACATTTACAAGATGGTTACAAGGATATGCTGGGATTCTGACTACAATACAGAAGCACTAATTGGATGGGCAGCATGGTTTACCATACCATGTTTGTCTGGCACAGGAGGTAGATTAAAGTGCCAAACAAATTAGGCTCTCTGACGATCCATTGTGATCCCCAGTGTCTGCATGTAGAGCCTAATTTTCAAAATTGGAAATTCAAAATTATTTGTAGTTTTGGTTTAGGTGTTTGTTAGGATTTTGCTAGGGTATGTTTGTTTGGGTCATCGTCGCCGTGTGACCAGTAAGGTTAGGTGCGATCGACGTTAAACTTCGAACAACCAACCACTATATCTGAAAACGTATTAAATACTGAGATGGTTTTTCACGATGGTGTGGTAAGATGTGAAGCGCAATCAAAATGACATGATATGATCATTGGTCAAGGGGAGAGAACCAACTCTGACATGAACTGTTCTGTGGGTAAAACCAGTAAAATGCAATTCTTAATTCACATGTATTTATTTATTTTTCTCTGCAGGATTTGAGTTTTATCAAGCACTACGAGGGAAAGGAAATCGATGTGGCAAGCTATGTGTCACATATTGTAGAACAAATCACAGACCCTATGCAGCTGGATCAAGGCAGCTCTTAACGAGAAAGCAGTGCCCCCTAGTGGCTGGCTGCATGAGCATGAAATCAGGGAACTACAGAGTGTGTTCGATTCTGCAAATCCATGTAACTGAAGTGTCCCCAACTCTCTCATTTGACACTGAGATTTTCAAACTCTGTATTTGGATCTGACCACTTAAGTATGGTACTAAATGATTCAATTGTTTTAACAAAACAAATTAATAACAAATTTGTAAATTTAATTTAGAGAGTTTAACTCGACCTAGCGGTCTCTGTGATGGAAACATTGATTGGACAAAAAATTTGTTGCATTTGTGTTCATTCATGAATGCTGTCAATGCATAACTGACACAGCTGAAAGATGTGCAGTATCGAACATACTCCTGATGATAATTAAATTCAAGATGCAAATTTTCCTCATTACCCACAGTTTGTTTTTCTGGTGATCATATTGTGTACATCTCGCACGCCATTGGTCACAGGGCTCTGGCATGTTGACCTTCATCCATCACTGTATATAGGCTTGTATATAAACATGTATGTATAAAGTATCAGACTGTTTTTACCGGATCAATTGTACAAAATGAACTATAGGGTGTAAATCTTATGAAATCTTTGGTAAACTATATGTATAGATTCACTGGCCATTTTGCTGGTGCACTACGTTGAGATGCTGATGAATTTTCCATGAAGCAAACTATCTGAATCATGTGGACTAAAGTACAGTGTGAGAGAAACTAGGACAATATGTGAATGCTGTATTTGTAAAATTCATTCCTCACAGAAACTTCTTCAAAATGAATTCAATTTCAAGGTGAAGCTTCATTCTCGGTGCTCACGAACCAGATGAAATTGTATCCACTTAACTCTGGATTATTGGTGGAATAGCTTACACTGTTTTTGTTTTAGATAGGGCATGGGCCAACTACATATTGCGTGCAGTATATGCCTAACTGTTGGTGAACAAGAAGTGAAGGTGGGCATCATTAGAAGTGTCCATGACAGTAATTCTTGGAGTTTTATACATGAGTTTTTGTGTAATGTCCTGTAAAGAGTTCTGAGAATGCTTCACCAAGACACCTGTCACAGGAGATTAATTGATCGATTCTCTTATACTCTCAAAAGCTGTTGCAAATTTCAGAATTTTTCAAGTATATGTAACCCAACTCACACCACTCATATATGGTTGACCTCTTCCTATACCCCTGATTATGATCCTGCTGAATTCACCCAGATATACAGTGGAGAGGTTTGTAGATTTCTGAACTCACACCTCACTTTAATACCCTGCCTCCTCCAAAACATACATACTGTGCATAATATGTAGATGGCCCAGTTCATAAATGTCTGTTGACGATGAGTGTTTTGGTAAGAACATGATTTGCAGGATCTCATGAATAAATGCATGTTATGATGTAGATTTTATGTTGGTCCTTCATGTTTTTTATATTTAAATTTTTTGTTATGTTTCAGTTTTGCCTCTATTATACTAATATAAACTCTCAGAACTTAACTTTGGCAGGAAGTCTGATATACTGGATAAATTTACTCCCCATTCAGGTATTATTGTGCATGTATGTGCTTCAAATAATGACTGCTTTGATTGACTATTCACTCCATGAAAATATGACAGGCAGGAATGGAGACTGAATATTCAGTAAAGATAATATTGTCATGTGAATGAAAAATACCATCAGTCACCGATACAGGTAGTGGTCTGAGAAAAAAAGAAAAATTCTCTAAAGGGGTCATTCAAGTATTACGTACACAAAAAACTTCAATTTTTTTTACCCCCCCCCCCCTCCCATTTCAAAATTTAACCTAGCGTACATAGAAAAAAATCCTGATATTTAGACCCCTCTCCCCCTGCACGCTGCATACATAATACCTGAATGCTCCCAACGGTGGATATCGTAATCACTGATTGACATTTAGATGTGGGTATATATTCAACCCAGACCCTGTATTGCCATTTCACAGTTTATGGTGAATATCAAGTCTGACATACATGGTCTCTGGTACATGGAAATATTTCTGGTAAGCAGTTCACTGCTCTCCTTGATGAAAATATCAAGGCAAGCAAATCTGTTTAACTCCTTTGTTGAAGAGCACAATGGTGAAAGAATCCTTGTGAGCAGTCGACTGCTGTTCTCAAGGAAGATGGTATGATAAGGCGGCATTTTGACCCATTTATGTGGTGTGATTGAAAAAAAATTGAAATGCCCTAAAAATAATTGTTTTTTTAATGTAACGACAAGAGAAAATATATATACACAATGTTTGTAAGTTCTAGCTTGATTACATCACGATTATGGTTATGACATGAAACTGAAATCCGCAACATGTGCTATTTCATGAAAAAAAGTCTAAATCGAGTCCTTTAAACACGCATTTACACACGAAGGACGCCTTAGACGAAAATGACATTTAACGTAGTGATATGCAGTGGCATTATATCTCCACTGTTGGAAAAACGTTTTGGTCTAAGAGGTCTTACGGGTCGGAATGTGTGTTTAAATGACTCGATTTAGACACTTGTTTCAAGAAATAGCACATGCCGCACATTTCAATTTTATGTCGTAACTATAACCAAAATGCAGTCAAACTAGAACTTTAACATATTGTATACCTATATTTTCTCTTGCCGTTACATTAAAAAACAATTATATTTAAGACATTTTATTTTTTCGATTTTAACTGCACCACGTATAATCCAATGTGCTGCCTGCTTATCGTAGCATCTCCATTAACAGGGAGCAGGAAGGAAGCAATGCCTGTAAATAGTCCATTATGACATTCCTGAATCCATGTTCATAAGATATAAAACCTTCAGCACCTGCATCTTTGTGTAACATGGATGAACTAGTAGATTGAACGGGATCTATGTTTGGAAGTCAACGCCTCCACTGCAAATATAAAATACTACTACATTTAAGAACCAACAAAAATGTAAACAAGGACTGTATGTACGTAATTGATGAATAGCACAATCGGCAGCAATATTAACTAGTTCAGTACTATAATCTCGTTAATTGTGATGGGATACTAACAACTAACTTCTGATGAAATTGGTCGAATTTTTCTCCCATCACATGAATGTGGGTGTACATCTACAAAGTATGTTTAGCTGCCTTAGACAATTTATATTGTGGGACAAGTACAATGATTTTCATGACTTCGTAATTTATAGGTAGGAAATTTTGAAGTGGAAATTCCTGGTAGTCCGTAAAAAATATTATATTATCACATAAATGTCTCTGTAAGGTATGTCTAGCAACAAATCACATAAATATCTCTGTAAGGTATGTCTAGCAACAAAGCAAAGTTTTAAGGGTGGGACAAATTGATTATACAACCTTGTCAGTGTATAAACTGAATTGCATTCAGCAGAGCCAAAATGACTAGGTTCAACTGCTGGTAAATTTGGCAAAATTTATTATTTCATCACCTCCATAGAAGGTTGACATCTAACGTATATTTAGTAACAATATAAGTTTCAAGGATCTCAGAGGTATAACAAAATACTTATTTGACTGATGCCTGCCAGAGATTTTGAATGATTTTCAGGGGTCGAAATATTCAAAATAATTCACTTGTTACATGAGACAGGTGGCCAAAAAGTTTACCTGTCACCTTTAAGAATAACCTGAACATGCTATCATTGAACTTGTCAAGTATATGTAATTCAAGGTTAATGACAAAGCTACATGTTCCAAGCTACCATTAAATTAATGACACCTTGTTTCCATGCACTAATTAGAAGCCGTTTTGAATGAATTTTGTCAAATATATATTTTGAACACAAGAAAAAAAATTATTGTCTACCTGTCACTGGAGACAGGTATTTTATTTCTCTACCTGTCTCTTTCAAAAATTACCTGTCAGGGACAGGTAGACAGGTGTAAATTTCGACCCCTGATTTTGGATAGCGGTCAGAAATTTTAAATCCTGATCAATGTGAAGTATTCTTTTATCAGGAAAAGTTCCATGTTGAAAAATCATATTCAGCAAACATCTGAGAATTGGCAGTTCAGAAAATCTCTGTTCCAACTTATATTAATTCACAGATGTCCAGGTAGCATGATCTGTTCTTTGTAATGTTACAAACATTTATCATCATGGATGTAAGTTGCCTCACTGACGTAGAACTGTGTGTAAGGTACGGAGTTCATCACACTGGTGCTATATTATGTTTATAGCACATTCTACCAGCTGCTTTGATGTCTACTTTGAATATTATCAAGAGCTGCAAATTTGAAATTCGTATTATTGTACTGCATGATGAAGTATATAGATCTGTACTGTTTGCCGAGATATAAGGAGAATGAAATATCAACCATTATTCTTGTCCAGTCAATGAACATGAATCAATATTAAGCCATCACATGTCTGTACGGATGAGGAGAGGACTGCAACTATTGTCTCCATATCTAATATGTGACCATTTCATGAGTGTTCAGTGCAGGTTGATCATTTGAGAAATGAGCTCTTTTAGAAGATCTTTGAAATAAATTAGGTGGCAATTTAGATCTGTAACAACTTGTTTTTGAACAGATTTTGATTCAGACGTAATGTACTGTTTAACAGATTGTTACAGTCGAATTACACAGAATAATAATTATAAAAACAATATATCAGTATTTTTCTGCCAAAATTGTCTGGTTTTTGTAGAACAACCTGTGGTTGTTGAGAATTCTGGACACAATTTGACAAAATGGTTTATTCTGAATATTATATAAAATATAAAAAATATTAAAACTGAAATGGTTGTGTGTGTTTTGCTTGCATCTCAATAACAGGGTTTCAGTAACTTGAACATGGACCACCAGTTTCAAGTCAAACATGGGAACATATTTCTAATGAAGCTGCCCACAACCTAATACAGGCATACTAGATAACATTATGGACTGCCTCACCCAGTTTGCAGACCTGGTCTATGCTTCCCAAAGATGTGGAGATATCATATGATCCTCCCATCTAGTAACCATGTTTAAAAGTTTTAATATATCTGCGTAATTTTAATATGGGTATCTGGGTATATGTATCTGGGTAGTTTTAATCCACAGTAATTCAGAAATACCGATAATATGAACTCCCTGTTGAGATACTGTTTGAGGAATCCCAATATTTTGCATTGGAAACGTTCACTTTATCATAAGTAGATTATTTCATCACAATTCAGTAGATTTGCCTTCTAGACTTGGTTACTGACAGGAAAGAAGAAAGTTTACCTTCTCTCGAGTATCCCATTGCATTCTTGGTCAAATTGATAAGCTCTCACTCAGTCCAGCTAGACTGTCTGCAGTTAACTCTTGAACCATTGGAAGAGTATATATTGTTTCACTCCATCTTAAATATTTTTATCACCCAACGCAAAAATATTAAATGTTAGTAGTAGGGAGGGAGCAAATCCGGTAATGTTTTCCAGGGAGGTAACTCTTGGTTCCCCTTTTTTTCAGGTTAAAGGTATAGGGGACGCCACATCGCCTTTCACCTCTGTGGCGCCAGGGGGCGCCACCAGCTCAAGGTCACGTGGAGGTCAAAAGTAGTTCCGGCAACCTGTAACCTTTGTATTCCTCCGCGGACAGAAAGTAGTCCCATGTCAACCAAGTGACTTCCAATGTTAATGTATACGGGGAATGCCTAAAAAGAGTATGGGAATAGACGTTTTGTGCCCGGGGTGGGTCCCTAGTGGACCGAATGGGTCGAGTGAGGTGTCAAAGTGAAGCGCTCCTCGAGGGCCATTCAATCATGGGTGGGTGCATGTAAAATTAGGATTTTTTCCCGAAAATATAAAAAGCGGAACACGGACTTTACCCCTAAAATAGGGGAAAACCCCTATCAACTCTAGCCAAAAGGGCTAATATCGGTCTCCGGGCTTATCGGGGCCTGCCTATCAAGTCAATGGGGTGGGTGCATGTAAAATTAGGATTTTTTTTCCGAAAATATAAAAAGCGGAACACGGACTTTACCCCTAAAATAGGGGAAAACCCCTATCAACTCTAGCCAAAAGGGCTAATATCGGTCCCCGGGCTTATCGGGGGCTGCCTATCAAGTCAATGGGGTGGGTGCATGTAAAATTAGGAGTTTTTCCCGGAACTATAAAAAGCGGAACACGGACTTTACCCCTACAATAGGGGTCTGTATTATACAATATAAAATGCCTGTATGGGGTATGGGGATGGTCATTTTTTTTTGTGGGTGTTACTATGGGTTGTGGGGTCTCGTTTTTCTCGTCTCGCCGAGAAAAATACAATGGGAGGGGTCCCGGAGCGAAACGGTGAAATTTTTGGGGAAAGTCACCGAGGTCTGTTTTTAGGCCCATAGGCTGGCCATGGGGGGTATAGGTCCAACCTGGGAAATTCACACACGTTCATTGTGATATGGGTTGCTTGGATTTGTTTTTCACGTCTCGTCATTTAGAACACGATGGGAAGGGTCTTGGAGCGCAACGGTGAAATTTTTGGAAAAGTACCATATAGCCCATATAGTCCCATACTGGCTATATGGGGGTATAGGTCCAACCTGGAAAATTCACACACGTTCATTGTGATATGGGTTGTTTGGTCTTGTTTTTCGCGTCTCGTCATTTAGAACATTATTTGAAGGGTCCCGGAGCGAAACGGTGAAATTTTTGGAAAAAGCTCACCGAGGCCTGGGTAGGCCCATAGGCCTATACTGCATGGCTATGGCGGTATAGGTCCATACGGGGTGAACGTTTTGGGGTCTAGGTGAGCCCCTTATGATCCTATGGTGTCGTATGAGGTCTTATTTTGAAGCTCCCATGGAGTTTGTAATGTATCGACTAATGGTTCGTCCGTGTACAATAGTCTGCGCATGCGCAGTCTGGCCATAGTATAGAAAGCAGGCATGTTGGGGGGTGTGTTTGGGGTAGAGATGGACCACTATGGGTCGTGGGAGGTGTCAAAGTGAAGCTTGTGTGGGGTAGAGTCAGAATGGCGTATTTTTAAGTGCAAGTCGCGTCAATCTGCGCATGCGCAGTTGGGTGTAGTAAGTAAAGTGGCCAATTTATTGCCCAAACCTACACCTGCTTTGATGTATGCCTTAATCTCCGCCAGGAATACAATACAAACGATAAAACGGAAGTTTTAAAACAAAAGTTATCTCTCCTGGGGAGTTATCCCGCGGGGAGTAGTCTCCCTTTAGGGGAGCTCTCTCAGCTCAGCCAGGATATATATAGTCTGCCCACAGTATCCACTTTCTCTTTTCTCGTTTGTACCTCGAGTGGTGCACGTCAGGGAGTTTGCAATACAGTCTAGTTGTTGTTGTTAAACTAGTTGTTGTTGTTCAAAGATTTGTTTATTTTCGAAACATTTTCTTTCTTGAATAATGTCTGAGTATTCGGTTCCCATTCCTTCAAATTCTTGCCGTGCGTGTGGGCGAATTTTGACACGCCTAGATGCCCACACGCGTTGTTTCGTTTGTAAGGACAAAATTTGCTATCGGAATAACACGTGTAATGAATGTGTGTCTTGGGATAATGATGCTTGGAAAAATTATGCACAAGCCCGTAGGTCCTATTTACTGCAGGCTTCAGAGAACCCCGATCTATCGGAAGTCGATAGACGGGTGTTGGAAATTGCATTAGTTGAGGACATTAAATTCAATCAAGATCTGGTTGTTCCCGTGTTAGATTTGCCCTGTAATTCTAAAAGTCCAACTTCTTCTGGGTCTGGGATCATCCGGGCGCTGAAACGACAGTGTACATATCGTACAGCTATACCGGGCGGTTCCTTCGTGCTTGGTAGCCTCATGGCGGCGCAAGTCGTGCAGACGAGTGAATGATTTCGAGCACGTAGTACAAGTGAACATCTTGGTGGTTGACAGAGTGTCTGATGAAACGGCCAGGCCGCTTCCCTTTTATAGCACGCTAGCTGGTATGATGTTCGGGCACCTCCGTGTCTCTTCGGTGATCTCCGTGACATCTTCGGTGACCTCCGTGTCTCTTCGGGCACCTCCGTGACATCTTCGGTGACCTCCGTGACATCTTCGGGCACCTCCGTGTCTCTTCGGCCACCTCCGTGTCTTTTCGGGAAGTGACCGAAGGGACTCGGAAGTGAACGACATTGTGGGAAAAACCCCACAGACAGGTCAGTACATGTGCTAACATGTTCACACTCCGTCACCGAAAAGACACGGACTGAAGATGGCGGACCTCGCCCGGTGGTGGTGGTGGTGGTGGGAGCTCCCGTGTGGCAATGATGGGCCGATGATGTGCAAATTGTTCACTTGCACAACTTGCCAGAAGCAGTTTACTCATCTGCACGACTTGCACCGCCACAAGGCCTCCACCCACAACGATGCACGGTATACTTGTATAACCTGCGCACGGTCATTTAATCGGAAGGATCCTTTACTGCTCCACGAACGCTCATTCCACGAGGGCGCGACGGAACACTGTAAGGATTGTGGTCAACTCTTCAAACGACGCAGTCAGTTAAGACGCCATCAGCGTTTGATTCATGCCCCGTCTCTACGGTTTGGGCGACAACTTTCCACTGAAGAGGAGCCACGGAAGGTCAGACCCAGTGAAGATGAGCCCGGGGAGACGAACGCCACTGGTGATGCGATGACGGAGAGCCCGCCTATACCCACAGTTCAGAAGAGCCTGGATATCCAGCCGGACCCCACCGTTACGGTTTCGAGTCATACGCCTGACAACATCGAACATTTTCTGGACGAGCCCATAAATGTTCCTAGCGATCTGTTACAGGACACCCATCCAGTGAGTGACATCTATCGGCGCCATTGGTCCATGATACGGCAATGTTTCAACCGTCATCGCCCTATTCAAGATATCTACAATTTCCGACTGACCGACCTCGCCCGTCTACGTAGCTACGTGGAAGCCATCTTCAACGACCAAACTACGGCCTTCAGATTGAATCTGGCGTTTGGTTATGTGCTGCAGCATAAGGAGACAGTCCAAATCCGATACTTTTACCCGAGCAGGAACATCCAGGTATTTGACCAACCGTTTACCATCATTAACCGAGTGTCGCTAGAGACGATGCTGGAGAAACTGGACACCGTGGATCCCTTGGAATGGGCCCAACAACAACGCCCCAATACCAAGTGGACAGTGGAGAAGGTGATCAATGTCACATTTTTCGTTACCAAGCTGACCGACCATCTCATCGGCTGAATGCTTCACCCATGCACTGATGAATACCATAACATGCCGTACATACTCCATATGTCTACATGCTGATCGTTGACTTGAGCTCAGTAAACACTTGTACCTAATGTGACGGTGCGTTAAATAATAAAACATGGTGTTTGATATTTCAATTTGTTTTGCTGTGAACATACCAAACATGCCCAGGGCGGCTCCCCCAGATTGGGTATGATGTAACATTGGGGATAATAAACTGTATGAACATTGCTGAACTTGTTGTTATTCACGACAACGGCTATCCGATTGTATAATACAGAACATATATTGTATAATATAGGACATATATGGTACAATACAGGACAGATATGGTATAATACAGCACAGATTTGGTATAATACAGGACATATATGGTATAATAGAGAACAAATATGGTACAATACAGGACAGATTTGGTATAATACGGGACAGATATTGTATAACATAGGACAGGTATGGTATAATACAGGACATATATGGTATAATGCAGGACAGATGTGGTATAACACAACAAAGATGTGGTATAATGTGTGACAGATATGGATGGTCCATCTCTACACCAAATACCTTCCTTCACTGGCCCAAAATGCCCACTTTCACTACTACTCCTACTGATGACGTCACAGATGACGGGAACATCCCTCAAATCGGGATGGACACCCCGAGAGCTACAAGATAACACCTCCCACGACACAATCGGACCAAGGATGGTCCCTCTCTACCCCAAACACACCTCCACGCAGCCCCAAAATGGCCACTTTACTTACTACACCCAACTGTGCATGCGCAGATTGACGCGACTTGCACTTAAAAACACGCCATTCTGACTCTACCCCACACAAGCTTCACTTTGACACATCCCACGACCCATTTGGACCCATAGTGGTCCATCTCTACCCCAAACACACCCCCCACATGCCCTCCAACCTGCCTGCTTTCTATACTACGGCCAGACTGCGCATGCGCAGACTATTGCACACGGACGAACCATTAGTCGATACATTACAAACTCCACGGGAGCTTCAAAATAAAACCTCATACGACACCATAGGATCATAAGGGGCTCACCTAGACCCCAAAACGTTCACCCCGTATGGACCTATACCTCCATAGCCATGCAGTATAGGCCTATGGGCCTACCCAGGCCTCGGTGAACTTTTTCCAAAAATTTCACCGTTTCGCTTTGAAACCCTTCCCATCATGTTCTAAATGACGAGACGTGAAAAACAAGACCAAACAACCCATATCACAATGAACGTGTGTGAATTTCCCAGGTTGGACCTATATCCCATAGCCAGCCTATGGGCCTACCCAGGCCTCGGTGAGCTTTTTCCAAAAATTTCACCGTTTCGCTCCGGGATCCTTCCCATCATGTTCTAAATGACGAGACGTGAAAAACAAGACTAAACAACCCATATCACAATGAACGTGTGTGAATTTTCCAGGTTGAACCTATACCCCCATATAGCCAGTGTGGGACTATATGGGCTATATGGTACTTTTCCAAAAATTTCACCGTTTCGCTCCGAGACCCTTCCCATCGTGTTCTAAATGACGAGACGTGAAAAACAAATCCAAGCAACCCATATCACAATGAACGTGTGTGAATTTCCCAGGTTGGACCTATACCCCCCTTGGCCAGCCTATGGGCCTATATACAGACCTCGGTGACTTTTCCCAAAAATTTCACAGATTCGCTCCCATTGTATTTTTCTTGGTGAGACGAGAAAAACGAGACCCCACAACCGATAGTAACACCCCCAAAAAAAATATACCCCATACAGGCATTTTCCCTTATATTGTATAATACAGACCCCTATTGTAGGGGTAAAGTCCGTGTTCCACTTTTTATAGTTTCGGGAAAAAATCCTAATTTTACATGCACCCACCCCATTGACTTGATAGGCAGCCCCCGATAAGCCCGGGGACCGATATTAGCCCTTTTGGCTATAGTTGATAGGGGTTTTCCCCTATTTTAGGGGTAAAGTCCGTGTTCCGCTTTTTATATTTTCGGGAAAAAATCCTAATTTTATATGCACCCACCCATGATTGAATGGCCCTCGAGGAGCGCTTCACTTTGACACCTCACTCGACCCATTCGGTCCACTAGGGACCCACCCCGGCCACAAAACGTCTATTCCCATACTCTTTTTAGGCATTCCCCGTATACATTAACATTGGAAGTCACTTGGTTGACATGGGACTACTTTCTGTCCGCGGAGGAATACAAAGGTTACAGGTTGCCGGAACTACTTTTGACCTCCACGTGACCTTGAGCTGGTGGCGCCCCCTGGCGCCACAGAGGTGAAAGGCGATGTGGCGTCCCCTATACCTTTAACCTGAAAAAAGGGGAACCAAGAGTTACCTCCCTGGAAAACGTTACCGGATTTGCTCCCTCCCTACTACTAATGTTCGATGGATGAGAAAAATAATCACTGCGTAGTTGATCAAATCATACCCTATACCTCTTGTTGGGATGGGTTTTAACCGAACTGGTGAAAGGTGTTTAACCGAGGGCTACATCGGCCACTAGGAAATTCTACCAATTCGAGGTGAAACCCTTGGTCGGTCTATCAAGCGATTCGTTGATTCTGTTATGTAACATTCAAAATCTGCATCCCTACTTGGATGACATAATCGTTTTTGGTGAAAAATTCGACGAACACCAGTAAGTTCAGCGTTCATAGTATGAAAAAATGTTTGTATGGATATATCCACATTCATTTAGGTATAAAATAAATCATTTCAACAAAACTCTAAATAGACCGATATTATAAAATCTTGGAATTATGTCATTTAAACACAGCTAGGATATCGGCCACCAGTCGAAGCCCCCTCGATATTCGCTTGAAATTTCAGTGTCTAAATATTGCTTTGGGCACCAGCATTTTTTCTTTCAGTGTTAAAATTAGCACCCACTTGAAAACAGTAATCTAGTCCTACGACATCAAGGATCAGCTCTGTAAATTCGTTGTGGGAAAACTTTTCTACAGAGGCAAATTAATGACCCTGTAATCGCATTTATATTTTTTGAGCAGATCTGCGTACATGGAAAGCTGCAGAGAAATCTTACTCCCCACTTAATTGGAACGACATCCAGTTTTTGATACAGCTTAGCCACATTGTTTTTAGTATAGGTACATTACCTTCTTTGGTGATTTCATTTCTACTATGATAATGCCCTTGACCCGCGGTAGGTAGTTATGGGTGGCCAACTCTTGCATTGCAGCCTAAAGTGCTAAGCTTTTCAGATGCTTTGTAAGGGGGTTCACTACGCCTCCTAATACACAACTGAATGACCACTTGAACAAAACATTTTTCAGTGTCGGCATATCTGCTATGACATAACATCAAACGGTCATTTCCCATGACCTGAATTGCAGAAAAGGATGCAGGGCCGTCTGTCGTGCCCCAGTTGCTGGTATCACAGACAACTGCTGATGGTCAGTGAAAGTGAGAATTTAAGCCCTGCAACCAAGATTGTGGCAGGCTGTGTATATGAAGGTGTACATGTGCTGCAATATTATATACATATTTAGTCTTTCTATACACAGATATTTCGAAGAAGAATATATTGAAATTGTTTTGATGATGTGAATTTCAAACAAAGATAACAGGTCTTGTCACAGTTTATACCATTGCTGTGAGTGTTCATGTTGACCGTTGACCGGAAGGAAACGTTCTGTACAGATTGCAGGGAATAGGTAGTTGGCGTCAGATATTTTATCTTATCTCTTATAGTCTATAATAATATG
>JAVTVY010013494.1:0-53428 GCA_036873755.1 Hanleya hanleyi
ATTTGCATATTTTCAAGATGGCGGCCTGTTTTTTCTAGGTTAGGGGTGGTCGGATTTAAGATGGCGGCCTGTTTTTGTAGGGCGGTCAATTGCACTTGTTTCGGTCCTCATTTGCATATTTTCAAGATGGCGGCCTTTTTTTTTGTAGGTTAGGGGTGGTCGGTTTCAAGATGGCGGCCTGTTGTCCGCTGCAAATATGCAAATGAGGTCTCTGGGTTTTTCCCCACTGTTTTCAAGATGGCGGCCTGTTTTTTGTAGGTTAGGGGTGGTCGGTTTCAAGATGGCGGCCTGTTGTCCGCTGAAAATATGCAAATGAGAAACTGGCCATTTTGTCGGATGTGGTCACTTAGTGTCGAAAACTGGACCCTGTATGACGTCACTTCCGGGTTTTTCACTAAAAACTACATCCAAACATAGAAGAGTTCCTAATGTTTCCTCTTAGACGTCCGTATGTTCAATCGCCGGTGGGTTTTCCCGCCCCGCCCCGCCGCGCGAGCGCGCGCGCGAGTTCTCCGGAAGTGCGCGTCATCCCCGGCAGTGCGCGCGCGGACGCGGGTCAAAAGGTCAAAGGGTCACCTCCAGGTCAGACGGTCCAATGTCCAGTGAGACAATGTTGCGGCATCGCTATAGTCAGAGCTTGAGCACAATAAAAAATTCTAGATTCTAGGGGGATTCTAGATGAACCTGGGAAAGATGGGCAGTTCCATTTGGACCAATCAGCGGTCGAGAAAAAGAGCCAATCAGCGGTCGAGAAAAAGAACCAATCAGCGATCGAACAATCAGCCAATGGAATTGGGGTATTCACGGTGTGCTTTCGCTGACGTCCGCGCCTACATCTGGGTTCTTGTACACCCGGGTAATGTTTTTCTGGACATGGATGGGTTACATTTGGCTCCATTCTAGGCCACTGATTGACTAATACGGTGTTCAAAGCCACTTTCATGCATTATGCTCATAGAACTTATAGTCATAATCTATACGTGTTGGACGAGTCTCTTCACTCACCGTATACACGTACCTCAATGAAATGCCTGCTCCAAACCTAGACCAAAGACACGTACTTGGTCTGTAGGCTGATTTCATTGGTTCTCTATTTTTTACTATAGTGCTCTTGCCTTCTAAACTTGATGGGTTACATTTTGACCCCATCCTACACCACTGATTTCAGTTTGACTGAATCTCCACATTGGGCATTGATGCATTAGGAATAAAACACACAAGACAGGGGTTTTTGGTGAGATCTCATTTTTTTTTTTTTTTTTTATTCAGTGAACAACGTGAGAACAACCACGTGAAAACTCAAGCCCAGAACAAGGGGCTTGTCATTAACTGAAGCCCAGAACAAGGGGCTTGTCATTAACTGAAGCCCAGAACAAGGGGCTTGTCATTAACTGAAGCCCAGAACAGCGGGCGTATGTACATTGAAATAATTCAAGCCCAGAACGGGGCTTGTACATTGAAATGATGGGCGGCCCAGTCATAGACGAGTACATCGCGGTCCTCGGCCTGGGAGTACTCGTCAAACATCTGTACGATAGTAGATAAGGGTCTTCTCCGGCATCGATGGTACAGGTAAAACAAGCAATATTGTCCGCACACGCCACTGGTCAGGCTTTGCAACGTTTGACTGTTCCAACACCACGTCTCTGTGCCATGATCCATGAAGTCTGTTAAATCGGGATGGAGGGGTGGCAGACCGTACGGGTCAAAGTATTCCCCCTGCTCTTCTGTCAAGTACACGGCCACCCAGTGTTCACCGGGTCGATCCATCGGGTCCGTGTTGAGAACGTAAGCAGCCGGATACATACGGTCTAATGGAAACACATCTCGGGCGAACACCCCTTGAAAGACCCTACGTGTTCCTGGGTCATTCCCCAGCACGGTGGTTATCTGGTCTGTATCCATGTTAGGTGGAGAAGTCACACAGCACGTTACGGCTTTTATCGATTTGAATGATGTTGTCAAACTCGGCGTAGCAGATCACATTGACGGTGGTCGCCAGGGCTCGTGCAAAGTGGATTTCCAATCGTAAATTGCCTTGCTTGGTCAGGGCCAGCTGATGGTCGTTCTCTAAGGTGGGGGTCAGATCGAAACAGAACAACGTGTATCCGTTCGCGTAGTCCTCCCGACTGATCATATTCCCTTCGTCCTGGTTGATTTGACTGGTGGCTGTAAACAGGCTCTGATAGGCTCGAATGAAATTCCTCCGCCCAAAGTTCGGGGTTAAGGCCGTGGCTGGCACCTGTTGTCCATCCACATGCAGGGCCACAAAATTGATGCCGAAATGTTTAAAGTCAAACGGATTATCTGGGTAGGCTCCGCTGAAACTGGTATTTTCTACACAGGCCAGGATCAATCGCTTGGGTAGTTCCCCCAGGAACAGGTTTTCTTTGTTGGCGCCCATATTTCCAGCAGGCACAGAGAACACTTTGGTTTGCACACGTCGGATAGGGTACTGGGCTGGTTTTGTTTCCAAGGCTTTCATGTGTCCCAATTGAACGGCTGGATTCGGTTTCACTTTTCGGACATACAGGACTGCGTCTTGGATGACAATCTTATAGTCCGCTACATGCCCCTCTACGTTAGTGGCCATCAAGGCGAAGGTGGGAGGCGCCCGTATCAGTCGGATTTTGATGGGGGTCTTGTTCAAGAGGTACCGGTCTTGCATGAACATGTCTGCATGCAGTCGACCCATCATATCCACCGAGGCACTGTTCGCAGTGAAAGCCTTCCGTTTGTTATATCCCCCATTGTCCGCCGTGTCCATGTGCTCGGCCGTGTCCTTGTAGAATAAAGCGGTTGTCAGCTGAGATTTTTTAGCCTCTCGGCCATACGACAACAGTGTCTCGATGTAGGCTCGATAGGGGTACGTGTTGGTGGAGTCACTGATGAGTTTGTCGCTGAGAAAAATATCTACCTGCTGAAACATCGAGTGCAGCCAGAGATTCGTCGGGCCCACCGTTGCTTGGTCAGCGATTCTGGTGCCAGCTCCATTGACCACCTTGGCTTTCACATACAAGTAGGTATGGGCTAAATCCACATAGGCCGTATCCGCATTACTGATGGTGAACTCGATGGGTCCGGTTTCGTTGATGCTGGAGAGCGGGAGATGCTCCACCCATAATCCTTGTTCGACACTGGTTTGTGTGGGCGGCACGGTCCACAAATCAAATTCACTGTTGGTGGAGGGGCAGGACTCGGCGTGGATTAAGGCCATGTTTTAAGAAAAGATATCCCGGGTCTTCTTGGATGTGCGTCGTCGCTGGGTCGGTCGTCGACTGGTGCGTGATCTCGGTGGGGCAGCTCTTTTATTCCCTACGGTGCGTTGTGCTTTGGCCACCAAGACGCCTCCCGCTTCTTTGGCCCGTCGTTTCAAGGCTTGTCGGGGTGCCGTACCCCCCAAGACATCACCGGCCACTTGCAGTCCACTGCGTACCGCTTGTTTGCCGATTGCTTTCACACCCCGCGTCACCAAGGGCAGGAACGTTTTCACAATGCTGCCGAGTATGTTCCCCAGTCCATGTCCTCGTTGCATGCGTGCACCGCTAAAGACCGGAAAGCCACCCCCGGCCTGTTGGGCATAATAGTCGGCATAGCTGCGTGCATCGCACTCGTAAGGTACTTTCATTATGCAAAGTGGGGAGCACGTGCTTGTCGAAAATGAAGTGTCAGCACCACTTTTCCTCGTTCGAATGCCACCGCTCGTCCCGTGTCATCTCTTATATCCACCGTGATCGTGTTGATGTCGGTATGTCGTATGGGCAGGTACATGATATGGTTGAAACTGTGGGTGACTTGATCGCCATACGTCTTTTTAATGGGGACCACCCGTAACAGAGGTGTGTTGATATCGCCCACGATGTGGTTGTCCACCACGTCCGAGTAGACGTAGAGTCCGTACATACCCGACTTCATATCCATCGGCATCTCGCCATGGTGTTGGTTGGGACCAGCGAACGTCTGTAGATCGAAACCCAGCATTTGCTGTAGTGTAGGACTGAGTTTCACATTCACGGTATCGGTGACGGTAAGCTGTGCCTTGTCGTTGTGTACGTTGACATCGAAGAACACGTTTCTCTTGAAGCGCAAGGCTATCAGGCGTGTTGCACTATCCGTCACCCCCCGTAGCGCCTTATCATGCATCAGTCTTGACAGCCCACCCATGAACTCTTTGGGGGTATCGTATTGGCCTTCGGGCAGGGTGAGCCGGGTGTTTTTGCCTTCGTAGGTGACCTCGTACCACACTTCATTGGCTCGCACGTTGTACCACGAGTAAGGGTATTGGATATCCACGAGGGCACATTCCCACCGGCCAGGTAAATGTAACGGTTGCGGTAACTGGGTGACGTACTTGGCCACGGTGTTGTCAGGAAACACATCCAGCGAACTGTTACTGGGTAGGGTCAGGTAAAACATGGCGACTGAGCTGTCCTGCTGCTGCTGTTGGTTTTAATAGGTCTTCCAGGCCTTGGGCGGTTGTGTCCGGCGTCGTGTTCGTCGCGTTGACTTGCTACGTGTCACGGCTCTGGAGATGTGGGGTGTCTTGACCAAGGGTGTTTTTTTATAGGCGCGAAAAGAAAGTGCCCGTTGTGGTGGTGTTTTGGGGGTGACTCCGGTTCCCATTCGGCTTCCCAAGAAGGTAGTGGGCCACTCGGTGATTGCTGGGTTTGCTGCATAAAGGCCCAGCGGTGGGGGTTCCCCACCAATTCCTGTGGTACATGCATGTCTTTCAAGCCTTGAGCGAAGACCTCCCATCCTCGAGGATCGGTGTGCGATCTGCGTTGACGCATCAGATCATTCACTAAATCCGTCATGTGGGTGCCGGGGACCACCTGATTCTGTACCAGGAGTTCGCCTTTATCATTCCAAGTCATGTTAGGATTCTGTTTCATCCGTTGTAATACCAGGCCAGCTTGTTTCTTGAACGAGGCAGGTACACTCTTCAGCACTTCGTCTTCCACCCACTGTGGGGCTGTGGGGGCTACCTCACCCGGCTGTTGGAGCGGTGCTGAGGTCAGCGGTCTGTCACGTGGTGGTGGTGGTGGTGGTGGTGGTGGTGGTGCTGTTGCTGGGGTAGACAGGGTTTTGTATTGGTCCATGAACGTCATGTACCGTTGAAGCGTCTCATTGTACCGTTGTACTTTCTCACTGTCGCTTAACCCCGGTCTCTGTAAGATCTGTTGCATCTCTCCATCGAGGCTGTTTATGGTCTTCACCGTAGGTGGGACAGGGTAGGGTGATTGGAGGTTTTGCAGGAACCGTGGTTCGACGAGGACCATTTTTTTCGTGTGGTTCATTGTCGGCCGAAGAGTCCACCCAATACTGGACCCAACACGGAAGCGGCCAACGGTGCTAAGATGGCCCCGAGAAAGCCGCCTTTCTGTAACACCTTTTTCTTTTGTGTTTGAGGGACCCGCTTGTGGACTAGGGTTCGGAGACCTGTCTTATGCTTGGCCAACTTGGTCTTCTGAGCCGGAGTCAGTGGTACGTTGCCTTTTAACAGGTTGTACCCGATCTCGCACAGACAGCGTACAAGGTCAGGGTCCGCACCGCGTACAATGGTTCGGACTAACTCGGGTGGGGCCGTCTTCAATACACGGAGCGTGGGAGCGTGCTTCCGTACTCGCGCAGACATCCTGTACAACTAATGCTAGAACCCACAACTCTGCCCTTTTTATCCACCTCACAGACAAAGTCAACCCTGCTGTGGTATTCATTCTTTTTATTATTCCCCATCATCAAACACACAGACCCCAGCTGGGGGCGCCACTGTGGGTGTGTTTACATTATTTTTGCATGTACACGTGGTGGGTCTCTCCGGGAAAGATGCCGGTCCGTAGTCGAAGGTGGTCGGGGGTGGCTTGCTTGAGATCGAAGAGCATATACCCGTGCTGAGGGGTTGTGGCATCTTTGAAGGCTTCCAACGCAAACGGTGTGCGGCCGGGATACATCTGTCTCGCCAGGTGCAGCAGTTGAGTGGTATCTCTCGGGTTTTTGAAGACCACCAGGTAGTGGGCATTTAAGCTGATATTCCGATGTTCTTTGTTTTTACTGAACAGATTCTGCACAATGTAGATGATGCTGAGCCGTCGATGATGGCTGCCTTTGGTAAAGAGTTGGGTGACCCGTGCATCCGTCTCCGCCATGAGATCATCCACAACCACCAATGTGTCGGGTTCCAAATCGGCCAGGTTGGGTAGGCCTTCCACGAACGTGATGTGGGGCATTGCTGCATACGCTTCCTGCCATTCTCCGTAACACCACACGACTCGGGCAATGGGTGGAGTGATCATGCTGTCGGCGTGTTGAAGGAGCTTCCTGACGAAGTGCGTTTTGCCGGAGCCCGTCGGTCCTGCGATGACGCAGGTGAAGGGATGCTGCCACCGAGGGTCCATGGTTTGAGGTCTATCCGTTGTCGTGGTAACCCGCTCTTGTAAATTTCGTACGAGTGAACTGGAGTGGTGGTGGGTACAACGTCGGTCGTCGTTTGCTCGCTTTTCAGGGATGATGATGATGATGGATGAGTAGTCGTCGTAGTACGGGTGGTCGTGGTGGGGTGGATGTAGGGGAGTAACTTGAAGGCTGGAGTAGACGTAGGGGTCTGCGTTGAGACGTGCCGTACCCTTGACGTCTGGGTGGGTGTAGGTCGTGGGGTGGTGGTGGTGGTGGTCACTGATGCAGAACGCAGGGTGTTGAAACAGGATATCACGTAGGATAAATCATAGAACACACCGGTAAATAACGTACCCAGCACCACGACTAGACACACCACAGTACCGACTTGTGCTTTTCGTGTTCTTAACAGTACGGGTAGACGACGTGTACTCTCCATGGTACAGTCCTACACTGAAGGCGGGGGGTGATAGGCGTTAGCATTTATAGACGTTTCATGTCACGACCGGACACCCAGGAATTAAAGGAACGAGGCCAACCTTGCCATTTGACGAAATGATAGGGAATGCCACGTCGACGTTCCGTTTTCAAAATCTTCTCCACCGTGTAGTAGTCTTTCGGTGTTTTCACTATGGGTTGTAATTCTGTCTCGTAAAACGTGCCTTGCAGTCTCTCGCCTTGTAGATCTTCCAGTTGATAGACGTGGGGTTGTCGAGGTTTATGGCGCACGATGACAAAGTGTTCATCACTCCAGTTGGGTAAATAGCCTTTCTCAAATTGGCCTTTCACTTTACTGATCCGTACCGTATCTCCCCGTTTGTAACGGGGTGCCGTCAAGGGTGGACTGGAAGAGTACAGCGTAGCACGAACTTGATGTTCGTTCCCTTCCGTCACAGTACGGGGCGCTCGCTGGATACTGCGATGATAAGCCCGATTGTAGCCTTGCACCAGTTGAGAGAGTACATCCAGGTAGCGTCGCGTGTTTTGAGCCGTAAAATATTTGTACATGCGTCCTTTGAAGGTGCGATTAAAGCGTTCCACTACCGATGCTTTCGTCTCATTGTACGTGTGAAAAAAAAATACCTTCTTTTTCTTAAGAAAGGCTTGAAAGGGTCGGTTGAGAAATTCTGTGCCTTCATCTGTTTGTAAATACAGAGGTTTGCGCCCCGTCTTGAAAATCTGCTGAAACGCGGCTATGAGATTCTCTCCTGTTTTGGTACGCACGGGTAGGACCCAGGCATATTTCGATAGAATATCGATACAGGTCAATATGTATCGATTTCCATTATTGTCAGGTGCAAATCGACTCATGTCCACTAAATCCGCCTGCCATTGCGCGTCGATCCCTCCCACAATGACCCGGTTACGACGAAAATGACGTCGGACAGCTCGATGTAGACTGTACGTATCTTGGGTTTTTAACCAGTCTCGAACTTCACTTCGACTGATCCCTGGGGCCGCTCGAGTCAATGCTCCCACACCACTATAGGCAGCTGCACTCGTTGGATTATAATACAAATCAGTTAATACTTGGTGAATTTCCTTGTTCTCCCGCCGCTGCCGCCCCATCACGCACTTCGTTCGTTTCCGTCCCAGGTCCGTCGATCTCTTCCCGGGGTGATACTGAGTTCGTCCCGTCCGTCTCGTCCCAGGGTGATACTGACCCTCTAGCCGCTCTGCATTCTATACATATAGGCCTTTTTTTTCCGGCTGTAGGAGGAGCTGGTTTACAGAAACAAAATTCTGCTAGTCTTTCACCCGGTTCAGCGAACGCCTCTTCTATCGCACGAACCCACGCTAATTGTTCAGGGGATCGATCGTCCGGTGATAATAACTGGTCGACAATAGGCATTATTGTCTTGAAGGCTGCCCACAGAGAGGGAGTTAGGCTGATACTCCGCTCATCTTTATACCGACCTAGCCGTATACAGTGGGGTCGTAGGAAATAGACGTACATGGCATTATCCAGGTGAACGATCTCTCCGTTCAATTCCCCGCTGATTACCCGTTTAAACTTATTCCATCCATCACGCTGTAGTGTCACGGGATTCCATAGCATTTCTGCGGGGGTCCAATAAATAGATAGAGCGTCTTGCGCCAGTTTTATTTTATCCGCATACACATATAAGCGCACAGTGGGTGTAAGAGGCAGAATGGCTCGTAGTGGTAGCGACATGCTTGCTTGCTCTCTATGTCCAACTGATACACACTCTGTCTCTTTCCCTGGTATTTATACTATTCTGTGAGAGGCGGGTCGTGTGCAGAGAATATTTTATCCACCACAGGCACACTGTGTTGTAAAGCCGTCCATAGTTCGGGATCGAGTGTAAATCCGCCTCGTTTGAGAGAGATCAATCGGGCGAAAAAAGGGCCGCGAAAAATGTATACATCGTGATCCAGGTAAATGCCATCGCCATTCAAATCACCGAATAACACGCGTTTCAAGGTCGTCCAGCCTTCGGAAGATAATGTCACACGCGCAGGTTCCGGGCTACACCAGCAACGGGAATCATCGTCAATAAGTTCCAGGCGATCTGGGTATATTATAATAGTACATCCCGGGGTTAACGTACGAGTCATGATCGATTGAGTGTCCTGATAGAGTATATCGTCCACGTCTGTAATGACAGTTTTCAGCGCCGCCCATAATGCTGGCCAAAGCACAATCCCGTGACCGCCACACTCCTCTAATCGGGGGAAAAATGAAACTTCTCTACTCCGCCGTAGATATACATTCACACCGACAGGCATAAAATCGACTTCGGGTTCTTTGGATTGTAAGACACGTGTCAATTGCCTCCACCCGTCCAGGCTTAAAATTAATTTCACTTCGATGGGGTGCTCTTCGATAAGGTGTAATTCATGTTGATATACAATAAGAAGCACCTTAGACGTGACTTGAAAGAACGCCAGCTCTTTGCCCGGTGATGCCATACTGAACAATGATAAAAATATTAACCCCACACACATGTATATAGAGCGATTCTATATTTTTCATTGTTAACCCTATCTGGCCTGGGGGATTAAAATAAAAAAATATCCCTGGGAAATTTAATTTGACACGGCAATTAATTTTTTAGACGCACCCCGAGTGCATCAATTAATAGTCTGGACACCTACGAGAATTAAAAATAAAATATTAGCAGGGTTAACAGCGTCTGGGAAGTGCTCATCATTTCCCAAACAACACGCCTACCGCTGTAAAAATAGTCAAACCCAGGAGCAACTAAAAGGATAACTCTTGGGTCCCAAACGAATAAGGGGGCAAAACTCTGCATTGACAAACTGCATTTTGAACGACCGAAAAACATGAGGAGAGGAGTTTGGTTGACTCGAATAATGAACAGGGACGCAACTCTCTGTGTTTGACGTCAATATTCAAGCGGACCGGTCTAGAATATGCTCTCGCACCGTAAATCCAGGCCCTGTTTGTTCATTTTTTCTACAGTTCTCATGAACGAAACGATCTGGAATTTTCAGGACACACGTATCGAGTGATGCCCGACAAAAAATTTATAGAGATCGATTCTATTTTTCATTGTTAACCCTATCTGGCCTGGGCTTTTTGGGACCTGTCCAGAAAAAAAATACCCTGGGAAAAATATTTAATTTAACACGGCAATTAATTTTTTAAACACTTCCCGAGTACATACATGAATAGTCTGTACACCTACGAGAATTAAAAATAAAATATTAGCAGGGTTAACAGCGTCTGGGAAGTGCTCATCATTTCCCAAACAACACGCCTACCGCTGTAAAAATAGTCAAACCCAGGAGCAACTAAAAGGATAACTCTTGGGTCCCAAACGAATAAGGGGGCACTACTCTGCAGGCATTTGTGTGTATGCGTGTAGTGATACATTACCCGCTGGTACTTTTCAAGCCGACCTCACTGCGCGCGTGACTTTGGAAAAATTGCAAAGATTGGCGCCTAGCTTGTGTTTTCGCACGGTAATCCAAGGCTCTGTTTGTTCATTTTTCTACAATTCTCATGATCGAAAAGAACTGGAATTTTCAGGGCACGCGTATCGAGTACTCATTGAGAGACTTACACTATTTTTAATGGGGATTTAATGGAAGAACCAGTCGAAGGAGACGCAGGGCCATGCTAGTAGAAATCAAATTATTTTGGCAGCGAGAATTGGACCAATGGGTACAACTGTTGCAGGGAGGAGTGGACGGCCGAACGTCATCAACGGCCACCAATTTACGACATTTATTAGCTGCCGTGAACGACATCCACGTCAATGAAAACAGGTGGTTTGTTTTATTACAGCGAGTGATGGGACAAAGGAACCCCATTCCTACACCGCCTGCTCGTCGACCAGTCCAGATAGTGCTGCCAAGAAGAAGAACTGCCGCCGCCGCCGAGAACATAGCAGTCTTCCCTCTGCAAGATATGGGACCCCCCAACCTTGATGAAGATCGTACGGTGCCACACAGGACAATACCGCCAGCCACCTTCCTGGACCATCTCCCAATTTTTTCTTCATCAGACGAAGACGAAAATGAGGAGGAGGTTGTATATCTGCATACCGTGGTGCCACCGTACCAACAGGAATAATTCCACCCAGGTAGATGTTATTACGGAGAAAGTAGACAGGAAAAACTTCTCTGCAGAAGAAAACTGCATAACAAATTGATTTCCAAACGTCCTTTTCAGGATTTGCGATAATAAAAAAAAAAAAAAAAAAAAATGCTTTCGAAAGAGGATGCTTTTTTCTAACTTGGGCACACACCAATTAAAAGCACAGAAATGTCCCACATTTTCCCCTTTCTTAGCAAACTGCATTCACCCAAAAATAATTTGCACTCACTCACACCGGCAACGCACGTGCTACCAACAAATATGCAAATGAAGGCTGGGGATCGGGAAAGTGAATTGCTGGGGATCACTCACTCACACCGGCAACGCACCTGCTACGAACAAATATGCAAATGAAGGCTGGGGATCGGGAAAGTGGAATGCTGGGGATCGGGAAAGTGAAAATATGCAAATGAGGACCGAAAACAAGTGCAATTGGCCACCATCTTGAAAACCGACTACCCCTAACATACAAAAAACAAGCCGCCATCTTGAAACACACACACACAGCCGACTATAAATAAGGTGTACGTTCACACATTTATTAACAACTACACATCATGAGTTTTTTTCTACGCATCATGAGTTTACCACGAGCCTTGCTCACCCATCATCCTAGAGATGCAAGGAATAGGGGTACAGAAGAACATAGCGAGATAATTACCCGAGAAGAACAAGACAACAACAGAATGGAGGACATACAAGAAAATAACGAGGCCGACACCCGTGATGGAGAACAAGACAGCGGATGGTTAACTACTAGACCTGCAACAATAACCACCTCCACTGCAAACACTGAAAGTATAACCACTTCGGCTGAGATATCACGCCTCAACGAACAAATTATCGACATGAGGGGAGCGATGTTGGAAATGGAGACGACAATCACGGTACTGGAAGATGAGATATCATACCTCAACGAACAAATTATCGACATGATGGAAGCGAAGTTGGAAATGGAGACGACAATGACGGTACTGGAAGAAGAGATTGCCAGACAAAAGAAACTACGACATAGTGAATTGCCGATGCATTGACGCCGGAGAGGTGCTGTGAAGCAAATATACCGTACCTCTCGTGTGACACTATCCAAAGGCCCTTTTGAGGGCCAATCCATCTTTCCGAAAGAGAAAAACTTCTTTTCATATGCACACGAAACTAACACGAGCTCCCAGCATCTTTTTCCCCCAAAAAATTTTTTTTTTTTTTTTCAAAACAATAACAAAGAAAATCTGAAGTGACAAACCCGTCCTTCGGATGGAAAAGTGGTTTTAAATTTTATTTTCAGGTAGAGGGTCGAGTGAGGTATCATATTGAAGCTGACGTGAAATGCTTCACATTGATACCTCACTCGACCCGATTGGACCACTAGGGGCGGCTCTAACGCCAAACATCAATATCAACATCAATCAACATCAATCTTCAAAATACCTTTAGAGGTCCCCCTAGTGGACCAATCGGGTCGAGTCCGGTATCATTGTGAAGCATTTGACGTCAGCTTCAATTGGATACCTCACTCGATCCACTACCACCAAAATAAAAAAAAAAAAACTTCGTACACCACATGTTGATATCGATGTGCAAAATAACCTTTTTGGCGTTAGAGGCGTCCCTAGTGGTCCAATGGGGTCGAGTGAGGTATCAAATTGAAGGTGACGTGAAGGAGCATCTGATAGACTGGGTGTGGGCTTGAATTAGGGTAATTCTGCGCATGCGCGAAGATAATATGAAAAATATCAATCTTCAAAAATAGCCTGTTTGAGGTTAGAGGCGTCCCTAATGGTGCAATCGGATCGAATGAGGTATCAAATTGAAGGTAACGTGAAGGCGCATCTGATAGACTGGTGTGGGTTGAACTATCAGCATTCTGCGCATGCGTAATCTTGAAAACACCTTTTTTTTTGGGGGTTAGAGGCGTCCCTAGTGGTCCAATGGGGTCGAGTGAGGTATCAATCTGAAACATTTCACGTCAGCTTCAATTTGACACCTCACTCGACCCACTACCTGCAAAATAAAAATAATCCGGAAAATCTTCTCCACGTCTCATGCTTACTGGAAAAAAGTAAATGGATGGCTGTGCTGGCTGCGTGGCTGACTGGCTGGCTGGCTGGCTGGGAGACAGGTCAGGTAAGTCAGATTGAATACACCCTGGCCCTAAAAAATGAACTCCTTTTATAGCCCATTGACCTCATTTGCATATTTTCAGCGGACAACAGACCGCCATCTTGAACACGACCACCCCTAACACACACAAACATGCCGCCATCTTGAAAACGACATAGGCAAAGACCTCATTTGCATATTTTCAGCGGACAACAGGCCGCCATCTTGAAACCGACCACCCCTAACCTACAAAAAACAGGCCGCCATCTTGAAAACGACATAGGCAAAGACCTCATTTGCATATTTTCAGCGGACAACAGGCCGCCATCTTGAAACCGACCACCCCTAACCTACAAAAAACAGGCCGCCATCTTGAAAACAGTGGGGAAAAACCCAGAGACCTCATTTGCATATTTTCAGGGGGACAACAGGCCGCCATCTTGAAACCGACCACCCCTAACCTAGAAAAAACAAGCCGCCATCTTGAAAATATGCAAATGAGGACGAGCGAAACAAGTGCAATTGACCTTGACCTACAAAAAAACAGGCCGCCATCTTGAAAACAGTGGGGAAAAACCCAGAGACCTCACCATCTTGAAAACAGTGGGGAAAAACCCAGAGACCTCATTTGCATATTTTCAGAGGGGACAACAGGCCGCCATCTTGAATCCGACCACCCCTAACCTAGAAAAAACAGGCCGCCATCTTGAAAATATGCAAATGAGGACCGTGAAACAAGTGCAATTGACCGCCAAAAAAAAAAAACAGGCCGCCATCTTGAATCCGACCACCCCTAACCTAGAAAAAACAGGCCGCCATCTTGAAAATAGGCAAATGAGGCGCGAAACAAGTGCAATTGGACGCACCTACAAAAACAAGCCGCCATCTTGAAGCCGACCACCCCTAACCTAGAAAAAACAAGCCGCCATCTTGAAAATATGCAAATGAGGACCGAAACAAGTGCAATGGGCCGCCATCTTGAAACCAACCACCCCTAACCTAGAAAAAACAAGCCGCCATCTTGAATAGTACCAATGCACCCAATGACCTCATTTGCATAAAACTCATTAACATAAACTCACGCATGCGCACACACATAGCCACGCCCACAAAATTATTTCTGCGCATGCGCACTGAACCCAATTGGCCCTTCAATGCGTGCTACCTACTACTAAAATATATCCCTGAAGATTCAGTCTCGTTCCGCTCAGTTGAATTATATTTCGGTTGAACTTTTACATTGCTCTAAATTCCGGTGATTGTTCATGACATTGATGTATGTGGTTTCTCTTTTCTGTTCAGGCTGGGTATGTTTAGCCTGTCTTGCCGTTTAACCATGCATGTCAAGGCCACAAGTTCACTTAAACTTTTATCACCCAGGCAGTCAATGGCAATATTAACCACGCCCATAATAGTGCTTATTCCGACAGTGTTAAAATGCCGAACTGTCCTACTCGATTATTCCATCAATGATTTGAAGCCAGGGGATGATCATATCACGCAGTTAACGAATTGCCGAACTGTCCGAAACATATGAAATGGAACATGGTCGTGGCAAATGGAACACCTATCCCACAGTTATAATGAACATAGTCCTACAATTTCAGAAGTAGAAGAGAAATAATACTTTAGCGTGGAGTTTTCACTCCCTCCCCACGAAACATTTTTTCATCTGATGTATTATTTGAAAGAGGAATAGCTTTCTTCTCTTTCTTTCAAACCCTCGAATAATCATTAGACATTTATTTTCATATTTAGCCACGATTTTACAAAATCCTTTGCATCCCCTCATGGCTGTGAGGTAAGCGGTTGTACCTGAATAGAAAACACATGATTAAACCCTGGCTTGATATCTGTAGCTTCTGCAATGCTATGGTATCATATATATTGTGATATATAACACTTCTTTTAATTAGTAAGATAGGGGAACTGACTCTCGGTATGTTTCCCCGAAAATGATTTCAGTCCCAGTTATACCAAGCAATAAGGTCCTGATGAGGGATTGTAGTATAGAGAGTCGAGAAATCCCATGTGGATACATGTCTGTACCGTATGTAACCTTTAGCATCAAGTTTTTCCGTAAGACATTTTGAGTTTTTCAATATCCACATACATTCAACGCCAGAGTTCTTAGAAATAGTGGCGCAATACCTTTCCCAAAATGCTTTTACCTCCTGAAGGGCCCTCGTCAATAGGGTTGAAAGAAGCTTGGTGGTGCAGGTTCTAGAACCAGCTATGAATCTAGCTTTGTATGGTGATTTATGCATTTTGGGAGTCCAGTATAGTTTTGGTATGTCGTTATGATTGGTTGGAAGACAAATACCTCTCTCCCTGAGAAACATTTTGTGATTGTTAAATAAATCTTCCAGAGTAAATGCAGTTTGGGAGTAAGTAGACGTATTTGGTGGAGATATGTCTACACTCAATTCTTTAACCAGCACCTGGTAATAGTAATATTTACATATGAATATTATATTATTCGGAGCTTTGTCTGCTGGGACTATGACGAATTTGCTCTGGAGATTTGCTAGAACTTCTTGCGAATTGAAGTTTCTCAGTACTTGTTTAGCTTGGGAAAGAGTACTTCTGTCAATATGGCGGATTGTTTCAACCACCTTGCTCTTGGTGAGGTCCAGCCAATCAGCGATTACTGTAGGTTCAACTTTTTCTCGCTTAGACCAATCAATAACGTACTGTTCCAATGCAGACAGGACTATCTTCTGGTCGGCCTTCAGATTTATTCTTCTTGTCTCTCTATATTTAGGTCCTTTCGTCAGGAGTAATTTCAGATCTGTTAGGATCGATACACTGGCTTGGTTAGTTACCCATACGAGTTCTGGATATAAATAGATCAAGGGGTTTCCTCTAAATCAAACCAATCAGTGAAGGCGCTAAGCTAGTTGATCAGGCCAATCCGCTGCAAGGTATGAGATGTGACAGGTTTGAATTTCATCGCTGCTTTGATGCCAAGCTGAAATCGACACCAGAAGTCAGAACGCATTCGAATCATAAAAAAATGTCCAGTTAAACCCCCCGCGAGCATTTAAGATTTACCTGAAATTGTGAAGATGATGATACGCGTGATAATATGGATATTAGAACACAATATCGATTTCTTTGTATGAGAGCTAATACATATGATATAACTGTATCCTTCGTGAATTTTTGTATTGGTTCTGTGGAAATCAAATGGCATCTTTCGAGACATATTACTTTCTTTGTATGAGAGCTAATACATATGATATAACTGTATCCTTCGTGAATTTTTGTATTGGTTCTGTGGAAATCAAATGGCATCTTTCGAGACATATTACTGCTCTCTACTGCCCTGTACATTGGTGTACTTTTGTCCGGTCAACAATGCCTAAGACCACTGTATGATATAACAATGCATTAAGATGGTTCTTAAAAGCCAAATATGATACATTGAAGGAAATAACAGATAGCCCTAATGGTACATCATATTAAGACCTAAATCAGGGTTCCCGCGGTCATGGAAAATCCTGGAAAGTCATGGAATTTGAAAATTGATTTTCCAGGCCTTGAAAGTCATGGAATTTTGTGTCTGGTCATTGAATTTTGTGAGAGGTTATGGAAAAAAAAATGAAACTTGAAAATGTCAGCCAGGTCAATATTTCTCTTGATTTTTTTCACCGAAAAGATGATTTCCCTGGACCAGCGAAATGTTCTATTTACCGAATGTCGCATGTGGTCTACAAATGCGATCAAGTGTGCATCAGGGGAGGTAACTTTGCTCTTGGAATTTTCTTGAACTCCCAGCGTGCATTTAGGAGGAAATGACTGTTCTCAAATTGCATCAGTGTAAAAAGAAATGTTATGAAAATGCTCTTCTCATTCATCATGGCTGTGGACTGATTTTCTCGATGCCCCGATTATCCATAGAGAATTTCTGATAGGTCATGGAAAAGTCATGGAATTTGTCCATAAAAGGTCATGGAAAGTCATGGAATTCAATCTGAATTTCTGTGCATGAACCCTGTAAATCCCAATAAGCAGACCTTCTCTCTCGTCGACTTTACAACAAAAGAAGATAATTACAATTTTGACATCGTAAACGCTTTCTGCATGGTAATATTCCAGAGGGATCTGTATTTGGCGTATACATATCTCGCCTAGTAGCATTTGCTGTAAAATAATTAGATTGAAATTTAATGATCAATCTCTTCCGATTGAAAAACAATCTATTAGATCGAACATTCCAGTTTGTTAGACCTATTAAACTGATTTTTAAGTCTACATTAGGTTCATTCTTTTCCTTATCCATCTAAGTGAACATAAGATTGACCTACTCAACGTTACAGTACATTGTTGGAGAAACTAATAAAACAAGATTATACCATGAAACGTCTGCACTCAAACTCAATTTTGGCGATACATATTGCACGCTGATAGCAAAATAGGAGATCTTTTGCGTTACGTTTCCTAACTTTTCATAGTCATAGCAATAATTAGTCTTTTATTAGTCAAACTATTTTTATACGACAGTTGGTATTAATTTCAAATACACATGAAGTGGAAATTTGAAAAAAACAAATTGTTTCCTGAAAGAGGAAGTTTTAGAATTCGAGTTATCGGTTTTGGTGCTTCGCCGCTGGTAATGAGGTGGAACAGCTCATGCATGATGACCTGATCTGATGTGACATGTGGAGATGTGTCATAAACAACTTTTTTTTTCTTTTTCTCTTGTCTAATATAAAGACTGAGTTAGCATTGTAAGGGGTTTCAACCCAATAGCCCAAGGAGTAAGCAAAATATTTACGTTGGCATCAAATGCGAAACAGAGAAATCGATAAGAATGCCCTTGAATCTTGCCAACGATTGCTGAGAACCATGCTCTATCAACGTTATTGTTTATTGAGACAGATACCTTTGGTTTGTTCAGCATTTATTTTATTTATTGCATTAGCCAAACGTTCTGCAACCAAAATAGAGGACCAGCTTAGCAATAGCCTATTTCCACGTTGAAATATATTCGAGGCAGTTCTTAAGGTTTCGCCCCATTTAACAATATTAGTTGTTCCAAAGTTAAAGGGTTCTGGTGTCTGTTCGACATAACTCCGGTACATGCTTCAGGGTATTCTCTTTTCGGCAGTGTTGTTTCACATGACACTGTGTGCACTGCATTTCCAGTTCCTCCCGAGAGTGTCTGTTTTCCAGTTGGCAAAACTATGACTTTTTTCTTTAAATTTTGATATCCGAGTGATTTGAATCTAATGATAATTAGCCCACTTCGTTTATATTGCCTTAATATTGAGCGTAGCTTTCATGTCGTAATTTTTGTTTTCCGTACTGTGTTTTTTATTCTATTCTCTTTTCTACAATAGTGAGGTGGCTTAGTGAAATGATCTTGCACTTCCGGACAAAAGCACCATTTTGCGTCACAACATCACATCGGACGAATATTAGGTCATATTACGCCATTATGACATTGTCACACAACTTTACACATGAAAGATCCTAGATCTGGAAATGTTTATCAAAAAATCATATGTAACGTTGCACCTCCTGTCTGAAATTGATGCACTTCTAACTTCTAATAATGTTTATTTCATTTGTTGTGTTCCAATGATCCTCATTGGCCGAGTCACTGTTTGAAAGCTCACCACTCATTCAGAGTTCAGCATGAAAGTCGAAGTTAACTTACAAGTTTGCAACTTTAGACACAACAAATCTGTTAAACTTCACCACTTGCCAGAGCAGCATAGCGTATTTTTAAACATCACAGCAGCTACAAATGGTAAACTATTATGAAATCCCCTGTGAACACACATCTTGCCATAAACAACATTCAGTGGAGATTATTCAAAGCGCGAAGCCACTTGATTGACAACGCACTCAAAGCATAACCTGATCGTAACTCCCGAAAGCTTATGAGTGGGTGAGTAGTAGGATTTAACGTCGTTTTAACCTTGTTTCAGTCCTATCACGACGGTGCCTGCATGTGCCAGAACACGAGTGTGCTCACAGCTCCTATTACCCTGAACACTGATCATCCCAGCCAGTGCAGCATCCGGACACCCATCCAGGTATTGACCGAGCTTAACGTTGCTTAACTTCGGTGATCTGACCAGAACTGGTGTGTCCAACGCTATAAGCCGTACCCCTGAAAGCTTATGTATTTATTGATCACAAGAACCATGTTGTGTATTAAGGTCGACTTATTCTCAAAGCACATATTTACATACAAGATGTGTCTGAATACCTCTGAACCCTCGAAATCGAACATATTGAACTAATGATTTTGTTTTACGACCAACCATGTATTGCGGAAATTGGGCCTATTCGTAACTTAGATGACTAGAAAATGATGATTAGAAAATTCTGAGCAGAAGGTTTCCTCTATTGTGTCATACAAAGATTGTATTCCTGTAAAACTGCTATGTTGTATATGAGTTTAGCTGCCTAGGATGTGGTATTCTAAAGCATCTGCCTGATCTTTAGCATTGAAAGCATAGGGAGATTGCTGTCCTATATTGGACGATATAGTACCCTTTCTCACGTGACTATTCCAAAATGGACCTATTCCAAATACGATTTGGCCGGGGTGGATAGGTTATCGCACCGTCTGCTGAATAGTGAATGGCTATAAGTGGGAATTACTCGCGATTTTCGACTTTCAATAGATTATTGACTACATTATCTGTTTTCAGTTAGTTTTGCGACTCGAAAGGCTAACAAATGCGAATTATTTCGCATGATTCTTGTCGTCTCGCAGAGTCTGTGTATCTGAGGGCGTGGCAATCGTAGTAAATTTATGAATGACACACGTGCAGAAATCGTAACATTGCAATGACGACAGCTGTCACTCAAGATAGATTTCAGTCGGGCCGCTGTTCACAGGAGGCGGTGTACCTGTTTTAGCTAAATTATGTTGATATATGGGGCTGTAAATTGCTTGGCACGCAGAAAGAAAATTTCAGGGAGTGTTTATCTTATGTCGTGTAATAAAAAATCCTCCAGAATTTTCAGAATCCGTCACAATCATTCGGTAGCGCTCTTGTGTCGGCTGTAAACTCACGCGCTGCTCGAGGGCGGAGTCAGCAAAACTGTGATGGCAACTGTGTCGAGGTCGTACAGTTCAACGCCGTAATAGGTGTGAGATAATTATTGGAATCTGTTATAAATGATTCTTCATCGCACATAAGATCGCGTCTAAATGAATTTTTAAAACGAGAGTAAACATTGTCTATGCACTGAAATACAGGAATATCGTTCCCTGAGCTTCATCACCTCCCCCCCCCCTCCACACCCCTCGCCCGAGAGAATAGACCGGCACCAGTGGAACATCAGAAAAGATGATCTGGACGGGTCTATCCGAGTTTGCTATCAGGGGAAATTGAATTTCAAATGAGTACGAGGACCACATTTATTCTTTTATTTAGCATTGGTAACATTTGTAAATGATGCTTTAGAATAGAAATAAATGTTAGTTTTCCGTCCTCTAACTGCCAAGATAATGGATGGTAAAACGGAATTGCCTTTATGTTTTAGGACTCAGCCTGCGGCTTCGTCCCAAAACAATAGGCAATTCCGTTTTACCATCCATTATCTGGGCAGTTAGAGGACGGAAAACTAACATTTATTTCTTAAATAAATACATTGGCAAAAGTGAACGATGTCTCTTTACGAGGTTAGAAGAGCACAGCCGAGACAAAAGTGAGATCCAGTCACATGTCTTGAAATGTCTTAGTTTTCAACACATATATGATCTCATGGCTATACCAGTTGGTGCAGACAAAAGACGTACATTTGCTCTGTCCCCTCACGTTATTACCAAATGTTAAAATAATAGACCAAGCCAAGAATATGGAATGAACTATTGTTCAAAGAAGCACTTGCTATCAAGAGTAAAATACCTAAACTAAATCATGGAATAATGGCGTCAAAGGACCTCATTGTCTTCAGGTGAACATGAGCTTCATTGTCCATGGCCTATGCGGTTTAACCAGTACTCACTAATATATTGAGTGTAACTCCCACCATTGGTTGATCATTGTTTGCTGAACTCCAATGCTCGCTTGTGTATTTACCGCCTTTTCTTCTCAAACTTGTATATATATCCGACTGTATACTCCAATTGTGTATATGTATTCCTGATGTTGGCATAAGCACAGCCGAAATATAGAATATTATTATATTAAAAGAGAAAAAATAAAAATATAGAATATTATATCACAATGACTTATATCGAAGTTACTTTTATCCTAGTTTATGTGAAATTGATCTGTGGGAACAATGGATCAAATAATCGACAAAATACTGAAACGGCCTGACATAAATGGAATATGTATCTAATTATTCTATTCGCGAAAATAATTATGAATGCACGCTCAATGCGATTGTCTTTTCTGGGCCGAAAAACAGCACGGCAAACACCCCAGAAGATGTTGGCCCTGGCTTAGGAGAATGAGGTCAGAGAGGTTATGTCCAGATCTTATTGCGTCATTCTTTTCCTGATACCAAACTAGTCCTAGTTCAAACTGTTGAATGCTTGAAAAGAATGTTTGGCGATTACTTCTCTAACACGGTCTGGAATTGACAAGTTTTCTTCGGGAACGTTCCTAAAATTTTCCATCGTTTTTCCGAAAACCGAATTCTTCAGGCATTTAACTAACCCTTCTCAGTCATTCCTGACGACCTTAAATTTATCCACGTTCAAGTGGATGTATCGTACTGTCAAGACCATGTAAACTGCAGCAGCTGTAGCACTCTCTCCCACATCACGGATTGATACGGGTGAATATCATCCTGTTCCAGGTATAATTTCAGATAGCAGTAATGTAATACGAACTTGGATTTGTTTTGGGAGGTTTTGAAACAGCTTTCTAATGCGTTAATTTGCAGCTCTTCCTCGAATTCCAGAAAAGCGGCGGCATTAGGTCATCAGTATGGCGTCTGGTGTTTGTGTACAAGGCATAGGGCAGCTGTTTGAGCAATTTCTCGTTTTCGTCGCGGTAGGGAAAATGTTTAGTTGGTTTGAACAAAGTATCGATTAGAGCTTTGAGGGACGAATTAAGAAACTGGAGGGAGTCGATGAGCCTCAAATTACCTGGAGGGAAGATATATTTCTGCATGTTAATGAGGATACACGTGATCAATAATTTCTCAGCATACTACAGATGAGATACCCGATATAGCTTCTGGCTTTGTGTAACAGGACAGAGACAAATGCATATATTTTCCCATTAAACAGCAATGATCGCGAATCCTAGCTATCCGCACCAAGTTATGTGTCGCTGCTTGAATGAAATGTGTTATGATCATCATAGCGTGGACGTTTACAAATTGGAGCGATATGCAAGAGGTGGGAAAATTGACGTCTGGCGACTAAACAGCAACCATATGACTGTACAGGAAAGCTTTCCACGGCCCCTCTCGAACGTAGCCTTAGTATCTCAGCCCCGCTTTTACTGCATATGTTCATGTGGAAACTATGAAGTATCCACAAGACATAACCCTTTGTCTTCGTCAAATAAATGGTTCAAAAACGTTTCTGCGAGGTAGGTTGGTAAGAGCGATCCCGCTCTCCAAAATGGAGGTAAAAAGGTCGTTTTTGGTCAATAAATCAGTTTACAGTGAATTCAGCAAAATCCTCTTGACGAGCACACAGACATATATACCCCCATCAAATAGTAGTAAAACAAAATTGTCATCTATCTAATTTGCATAATAATAGACCACATATTTGTAACGCTATTGAAACAACATTGGCCGGTTGTTCAAATGGCAAATCAATTTTAGGACATGGAACAATAGATAGATTAATGCGTCTGAAGTTTTGGAGCAAGTTTTGAAAGAATCAAAAGTTGACCGGGAGCGGGAGCTCCCTAAACTGTACATTGAGCTGCCGGCTTACTGTATTCGGGCACGGAGCTGATCGCGTTATAGCAAAACCCAGACCATTCGTGGTGGTGAGATGTGCAAGAGTTGTTCAAAGATGTCGTGGGAAACGACCCCTTGGTAACAGCGGAACAGCTTCACGAAAATACTTGTGATTTCAAAAAGAGTCTTTGGGACAATTTTGGCATTTTGGGGGAATCTCAAAATGCTTAATTGAGCAAACTGCAAAGTTAACAAATATGTTTGATTTATCTTTATGGCAGACTCCTGCCACAAATATGAATGTATTCTTAGTGCTGTAAACATGTTATTGTATGATATCAAATTATTTGCCTTGTCAGATGCCAGTCATTCATTATATTGTGGGTTGAGATGGGTTAATTACACCATCCTAATACACTAGTCTTTGTATTATGTATACTTTATCAAGTGAGCTAAGGTGACAGGTCCTACTGCATAGCTGCTACCATTTCTAATCCCCTTATCCTGTCTTATTTTAATATACACCTCTTTGTACTGTAAGCTGTGGTGGCATGTCTGAGAATTGTTTACACAGCTGTATGAATATACAACTCCGCATCTATTCCCTGGTTGAACTAGTATATAAGCTGTAATTTTGAGAGACCTGTATCTCATTCTGTGATCACCGCCAAATGTGCTGCAAATTTTTTCGTCTCCTTCGCCACAATTTGTCACCTTCGCCATTATGGCCGATCACCGTGCCAGTCGCCTTCGTAAACAATCTCGCCTTGATTACCATAGACTGAACACTGTTGGACAGGCAGCGGGCATTTATGTTGATGTTGAAGCAGAGATTGAAGGAGAAAACCTGACAACTCCACCTCACCAAAAGACAGTCGACCTTGGTGCCGGGTATACAGCAGGTGATCTGCTGTCTCGAACTCGACGTGCTACCTGTTCAAGGCCTGTCTCCGAGCTGGAAGTATCAGACTGGCAATCCTCCGCCGATTTTAGCTCAGCACTGGATCGTGAACTAGCTGAGCTGCAACAGCAGAAAGCCGTTTTGGAACGCCAACTTACCGAAGCAGGCCGACGACGACAGTTAAGTGATCTTCAGAATGAAGTTCGCCACCTTTCATCCAAACTTCAATCATTTAGCTTACCAGAAGCAGAACCATCACACTCTACTGTGGGCCGCAGGCATAAAAAGCACTGGTGCTTCCACAAGCTTGACAGCCAATGATTTGAGAAGGAGAGAGGACTTGAACAGGATGGCAGATTCTCGAATTACGGCAGTGAACCCATTTTACGATGACTCTGATGACTCTGATGGAGGCAGGGGTGCGTGCGGCACGCAGTTTTCTAAACCAAAATTAAAATCTGGGAAAGACATTAAGCTAACAGATCATGTGGTCAATCCTCAGCATTGGTCCCATACTCATCTCAGCTTGCACTTTATTAGTCAGAAGTTAACATATGAAGAACTCAGTCAACCGCAGTTTGTAGCTGGCTATGTGTCAATATTGGAAAAGTTATCACCCTCCAGTATAGAGTACAATTGTCGTCTTGCACACCTACGGAAGCTGATGTATCATGCCTGCTCTCACTCATGGGGTACAGTGCTAAATTTTCATGCGGCTGTGCTCGTTGAAATTGAACGTGGCATGCTTTTTTGGGGAGACTCATTTGCCGAGCTAGAATCGCTGACCATTCACTCTCGTGCTGGCGATAGATCGGGTAACAATGAGAGATCAGGTAATTCCACTCACCGAGGACGAACAGCTGAAATAGTTGGCCCGCGCTTCTGTAAAGCCTGGCAGAAGGGACAATGCCCTGACACAAAGAAAATTCACAGGGGGCGTGTTTTTGGCCAGGACACTGACGTTACACATATGTGTGCATACCGCTGGGTAAATGACAAGATCGAGCGTGATCATCCCGAATCTGCATGTGTTAAATCACGTGGTAAGAAACAATAACTGCAAACTCGCTCGGGATCAGATGTACTATCACTGACTTTGGCGGTTACGCCATCGCCCTCGCCGTTTTCATCGCCCTCGCCATCGCCGGTTACATCATCGCCCTTGTCTGTTGCAATATCGCCAGTTACGCAATCGCCTGTTTCGTCATTGCCTGTTTCGTCATCGCCTGATTCGACATCGCCTGTTTCGCCATCGCCTGTTTCATCTTCGTCTTCGCCCTCAATGCCATTGTTTTCACCATCGTCAAAACCTCCAGAGAAGCCCATGGCTTCAGGTTCGAAACACCTTGACATCACAGCTGTGCATGACTTGATTCGGCTTTCGGGTCGACCTAATGTGGAGCATTGTCGTATCCCAGTGTATTCGAATTGGAATATTCCAGTGTTACATCGCCTACTACAACATTACGAGGATGCACGTGTTGTAGATCTCCATTATGGCTTTCCAGTCGGGTATATAGCCGACTCGTTACCTTGTTGTGACTGCAGTCGCACACATCAGGGTGCCCTGAATTTTCCGAATGCGGTAGACACTTTGATTGGTACATAGAGACAGAAATTTCCTATGGCGCAACCATTGGGCCTTTCAATGAGAATCCTTTGTGTTGCCCTTTGATTTTTTCGCCATTGAACACAGTCGATAAGGACAATGGAACCAAGCGACGTGTGATTCTGGATTTGAGCTGGCCTGTGGGTACTTCCGTTAATGACGGCATCAGAAAGTCTGTTTACATGGGTGAGGATATCACTCTGACTTACCCAACAGTGGACAGTATGCTAGACATAATTCGAGAGAAGGGTCAAGGATGCCTTCTCTTCAAACTTGATTTATGACGTGCCTATCGACAGATCCCTGTAGATCTAGGGGATATTCACCTACTGGCATATCGCTGGAAGGAGCACGTCTATCTTGACACTGTTTTTCCATTTGGCTTAAGATCAGGCGCGTATGTTTGCCAGCGTGTAACTAACTCCCTTTGTTGTATTGCGAGACAGCAAGGAATCTCTTGTGTGAACTACTTAGACGACTTTGGTGAAGCAGATACATACGAACAGGCGAATCAATCTTTTCATGCACTCGGTGAGGTCTTTCGTGCCATTGGTGCGGAAGAGGCTGAAGATAAAGCTTAGCCTCCAAGTACCACTATGCCTTTTCTTGGTGTAGAGCTCGATACCATAGCTATGGAAATGAGAGTGCCACCAGAAAAGCTTCAGGAACTACTGACCGTGTTACCTCAATTGCTCATAAGGCGGTCTGTTTCAAAACATAAGTTGCAGTCCTTGATCGGGAAGCTGGCATTCATAGTCAGATGTGTCAATCCAGGCCGCTTGTTTATCTCACGCCTACTCGATTCCTTGCGCGGCTTTGCACGCAATCACCATCACTTATATTTGAATAGCGAGTTCCGCAAGGATATTCGGTGGTGGTTCACTTTCCTGCTCAAATACAATGGTGTGTCCATCATCAAAACTGACCCATGGACGGATGCTGATTCCATTTTCTGTACTGACGCATGTCTGACAGGCTGTGGTGGATGGTGTGACAATGCTTTCTTCCATCAGACTTTTCCAGATGAAATACTTCAGCATGATTTTCCGATAGCTGTACTGGAATGCTATGCAATCATGGTCCCTGTAAAGCTTTGGGGTCACACGTGGCGAGGTATGCGCATTACGGTCGGGTGTGACAACAGTGCTGTGGTCACGATGCTGAACTCTGGTAGGGCTCGACATCCTACCCTTTTGAGATGTCTTCGGGAAATAGGCTATGTCTGTGCTAGCCAGGAATTCGAGCTGCGTGCCGTGCATGTGCCTGGTGCAGTGAATATACAAGCGGACATTCTTTCACGGTGGCATCGGGATAACAACTCGAGACACCATTTTTATGCATCCTCACATCTTCTTCCACAACACAAGACGAGGTGTCCTGGTGATGTGTTTGACTTTTTGTCTGATTGGTAATTATTTTGCTTGCAGATGCCGAGCTTGCCCAGTTAAAGATGGAAGCTCGACGAACTCGCCTAGCTGCCTATGCTCCAGGTACCACAGCCAAAATCAGGACTCAGTGGAGACTCTATCTTATGTTTTGTTTATACTTGGGCTGTATTTCAGAACCAGTCTCTGTGGAGACTTTATGCCTATATGTACAGTTTTTATCCCGGTCATTTACTGCACACAGTGCAATAAACAATTATCTCCATGCTGTTAAATTATGGCATTTATACCAGGACATTGAGCCCCCTCCGATACACCAGTTTCGTGTTAATCTGACTTTACGGGGCATTAAGAAATCTCTTTTTTACACACCAGTGCGTGCTTCACCAATCACACCAGCCATATTGTTAAAAATCGGGCATATACTGGACTTGAAGGAAGCTTTTCAATATACTATGTTTTGTGCTTGTATCTTGACTTTTTTTGTGGCCCGCAAGTCTTCCCTTATTCCAAAGTCAGTCGCTGCTTTCTGCCCTACACTGCACTTGTGTCGTCTTGATGTGCATTCACACCCTCAAGGATTATTAATCCAGTTAAAATATTCAACAAGAGCCCAAGGGCTTCAATATACGCCCGTATATCTGGAATTACATTGGTTCAAATTTCAAGGTTGTTTAATAGCCTTGATTCCAATTGATCTAGCAATCCAGAGAAAGGTCTACAATTGTTTGCTTAGGAGAATGTAACATATATCACATCTTATACTGAATGATAAACTAAAATGAGCTTAACTCTTGGTAACTAGTTGACCTTGAAGCAAGAGCTGAGAGCTCACATATCCCACACTGAAATCGACAATAGTCAAACACAAGAAAATAGTAGTTTTCCCGCAAATGGATTCCTTTCAGACGAGAGAATTTTTCATGAAGGAAGAAGAAAGTGATGAAGTAAACCTTTGTTCTTGAGTTAATAAACAGGTGTGAAGGTCATAAAGGATTCCTCTCCCCGTTAAATTAGTAAATGTATGGTTTTTATTTCACAACAGTTTAACTAAATGAAGCGTTTCAAACATGGGAGACAACTCCACAGGGCAATACCATATAAATGCAGGGGAAAGAACTTCGAATATTCCAACAATATTCCAACACATTTAGTCAGCTAAGCTTGATTCAGTTTTGGGGGACTGCAACCTAGACCTTTGACAAATTGATGTCATATGTATGGCTCCACTTTGCCATGCGAGTAAGGTATACTCAAAGTTTGGTACCAATCCATACCTTGAAACCAGAGCTATCGCATGGACAACAAATGTTAATGGATGAATGGACAGAACGCAACATCGCATTACACGATCTCGTCTTCAACAGGCATATGAAAATGTGACTTTTAATGATTTCTTGATTTTGGGGTCACAGTGACCTTGACCTTTGACCTCAATTTTGGTACACAACACGTCGTCTTCTCTCAATCTATCAATGCACACAAAAAATCATAATTTTTAATGACTTCCTGATTTTGGGGTCACAGTGACCTTGACCTTTGACCTTGGCCTAAATTTTGGTACATGACAAACCGTCTCCCCTCAAATTCTCAATGGACACAAAAAATGTTATTTTTAATAATTTCCTAATTTTGGGGTCAGTGACCTTTGACCTTGACCTAATTTTTGGTATGCATCACTTCATTCCGCCTATTGAATCCACTCACAAAAAATTATAAATTTTTAACGATTTCCTGATTTTTCGATCACACTGACCTTTGACCTCTGACCTTGACCTACATTTAATATGCAACACATCGTCCCTCCCCTAGGGCATCCACTCACCAAAAATTAGAACTGTAGATAGAAAACTGTCAACGATCAATGATTTCCTGATTTTTGGCAACAGTGACCTTTGACCTCTGACCTCGACCTCAATTTTGGTACGCGACACATCGTCTCCACCTGGCGTATCCACTCACAAAAAATTGCAACTGTGGATAGAAAACGTTCACAGATATAGACCGGACACGAACACTTCAGTGATTTCCTGTTTTTTAGGCCCGTGACCTTTGACCTGTGACCTCGACCTTCATTTTGGTACGCGACACATCGTCTCCCCGTAGGGTATCCACTCACCAAAAACTGGATAGGAAACTGTCCCAGATATGGACCAGACACGAGAACCGGACAGACGGGCAGACGGACGGAAACCGCTATCACATAATACGTCCGCCTTTTTAGGCGGGCGTATAAAAACCAATCAATTTGGTCTGTTAATTTTTTTTGTCCCACTTGCTCACATACCGGACTGTATTCTATGCCCAGTCTCTGCCATTGCTTCTATGCAACGGCTCGTCCCAGCCTTGCCTCGCGAACCCCTCTTCTCCATACCCAGCCCCCATGGTCCGCGACCGGTTACACAGGCTGATTTTGTCGCCTTCTTGACATCCACTCTTGTGCGCCTGGGTCTATCCACTTCCTCTTACACTGGGCACAGCTTTCGTCGGGGCGCAGAGCCAGCTGGGGTTTTGGGGCAGGTCTACCCGGTGAACTTATACAATTTATTGGAGGTTGGTCAACGGACGCATATCTTGGTTATCTTGATTTCAGCGAATCTTCCAAATTCTCCGCTGCACGTCAGTTCTCCAATCATGTTCAGAGGGCTCTTTCCGCTAGCAGAAACTGACTTGCTTTTGTTTGGCTGTTGATTTTTGGTGGGTTAGAAGCTAGGTACAGTCAAGTATCTTGTATAGGCCTATCTAGAATTTATCTAACAGCTATTCGCATTACCGTACAGCGGATAGTTTGCTCATGTTACTTAGGTCTACTCTTTGTTCGACCAGTTTAAATTCCGACCGGACTGTGCCTAGCTTCCATTTATTGGCCAAACTTGTAAATAAACTTTGTATATATATTTTATCTGCTGGTGTTATTTGCTTCCTTTGCTTTGAAGATTATGGCGTTTGAAAGATTTTCTCACAGAAATCGGTACTCGATTTCAGGCTGATGATATCACATTACTATCTTGAAGGTTAAGGACACTTTTAACAACCAAGTATCGAAGTAACATAATTTTGTGTTGGAGTGGGGGAGGGGGGTCAGGGACATAAGTATTCAGGCAATATCCGCATATACATGGTCAAATTTTTATGTGAAATAAATATAACCTTTTGACCTCTACTCAACATATATCTATACCAATCAAATAGGCTGTTCCCCGAGTAACACAATGTCATCAAATATGTTACCAACCCCCTCACTGATACCCTAATAATACCCCAGCCATCAGTCAGATTTCCGGACAACATTCCCGCCCGAGCAGCACACTGCTGGACGTGACATCAATCTGAAAATTCAGATTAGTTTTCAATTCTGCATTATACCCCTGTTGACGTAGCGTTAAGAAGAATTATCTTGAGATTATTTCCGTCGTTTATATGGGGCGAGCATATGCAAAGTAGTGCAAAACTGAAGAAGTTATTCGGTTGGATTTAAACAACGCGGCGTGTGCGCAGGTGTGTCCGTACATGTCATAAATGTCGACTCCCTCTATTGGGGGGTGGGGACATAAGTGGAGTAAGCCTGTGAAACAGAACATGTGTGGTGCACCGATACTTACATATATTTGCATTCGAGTAACTCTACATCATAAAAGTGTCAATTGTTTTACACGACCCTTGACTTTCTCCAATAATGTCCACCTTATCTGGGAAATTGTATTTTGGTACATATAATACCGAAAAATTGGACAATGAAACTTTTCTGTGTTTTCAAAATATCATGCACGAGTAATAAAGCAAATGTATTGTTTAAAACAGCGTTAAAACGTCATGTAAATGTGTCCACATACTCAAATTTCATGGAAATGGTTTTATTTACCAGTTGATACTGGGTATTTAGCAGTAAAGGCACCCTGGAAATATCAATATATATATACAACAGATATTGTTTATATAAAATAGAGGGATCAGTCATGTTTGTAAAAACATCCGACCGCTATCTCAGTGGGACCAGGACAGTACTCACATTATCTACATGGAGCCTATTATTATTTATTATTATTTACATGTACAGTATTTTACACAATATACTCAAAAACATCTGGTCCGCACATGAGCACAGCTGTACCACCCGGAATATTCAATAACTCTCAATAACAAGGTTTAATTTTATCATGCCTTTTTTTACCTTAACAGGTTCTCTGGTAAAATTCCACTTCCCAACACGAGCTATTTCCAACTGAGATTAACTCACTGGAATGGATAGCGATAATTCATCAATGCAAATGATGCCACAATAGTGTTACAGTGAAAATGTATCAATTGTAGTAAAGCAATAATTAACTGAACTATGGTGCTCTAGAGATTCTATACAACTCTATACAATGTGAATGGATTGTTATCTCCAAAGTTCCATGGTGTTTCTTCCCACAGTTGCCTGGCTTGTGGGATAATTGATGGTAGATTCCCACATAAATTGGCAATTAATTATTGACATTTATTTAAATAAAATATAATAAAAACAAATTTCAAGACTTTTTTTTTAATATTCCCTGCATATATCTCTCTCATATTTGACACAAGGTTACAAAGTCTTGTACTCCCTTCCTATGTCAAGGTACGAAAATTGTCAGTTTTGAACAAATCTGAAATCAAAAAGTCTGAAAAGCACTGCCATGTATGATGTTGGGCCATGTCAGGTTTCGCCAGGGCACTAACTGATGTGATTTTTAAATGTGCTGAGGTTCTGTTAGAGTCTGACTGAATTTCTAGCTCTAAAAATACTCTTCTATATAAATATAGCTATTCATAACGCAATCAAGTAATTAGATCAACAATTTTTAGGTCTATACTCAATTAATTGCATGTTGAACATGAATTCGAAGATCTTAGATTTACCATATGGATGTGACCTTTAGAAAATAGCTCAAATCAAGCCATATTCAACAGATTTCAGGTCCATCATTAGTGAATATGTGGTATAAATTTGACCAATGTAGATATAATCCGTCTGAATAAAGTAGGCCAAGGTTAGTCATCTTTAATACAATTCTGGACCATCAGATGTATACATAGGAAAGCCTATTTTCTTTGTGTTATATCATGATAAACAGTACATGACCTTGAAAAAGTAGACCAAGGTCAGTTAAGTGGGCTAGGCTTCTAGTCGACCATCAGTTGCATATAAAATATGAATTTGGAGACCCTAGCTTTAATCCTTCAACAAATATTGGAAATACTAAAATTTGACCTTGATTAAAGAAGGCCAAGGCCGGCCACTTTTAATAGTTTCCCGGCCCATCACCAGCTGCATATGTGGTACGATTTTAAAAATCCTGGCTATAATCCTTCGTGTGAAATAGTGTCCACAAGAAAGATAAACAGACAGACAGATGATGCCGATGATGATAATACCCTTCAGGAAAAATTGATCAAGGGGTACAAACTGCAGTAACTTTGGTATTGTTCGGCTTGACATCAGTGGAAATGACTTTATTTGAGTCACATACGAACAAAAGATAGCAAAAAAAAAGAATTGATTTAGAAAAAAAATACTTAATTGGAAATATATGTAGACAACTAGCATCAAATATCCCACAAGCCAGGCAACTGTGCTTCTTCCAGTTTTATTATCGCCACAATACAAATGACATATATGACGTATATTAACAGCCATTTTATTGAGAAGTTCTGGTGGTTATGTCATTTCCCTTCTTTATATCACTCGTAATTCTCGGAGTACACTGTATAATAATATTAAAGCCACTCAAACTGTTATTGTCAGAAGGAATACTGTGATGCTTTGGCAGGGCCGTAGCCAGGATTTACTGAGGGGTGGATCGCCTTCACTCTAAAAGGGCACATCAGGGGGTTCGCTGAATGGGAAAAGGGGCAAATAGGGGGTTCGCTTCAGTTTGAAAAGGGCATTTATATGAGAAAAGATATAATATTTCCGAAAGGGGGGTTCGCCTGAACCCCCCAAAAACCCCCTGGCTACGGGCCTGTTTGGATGTCTGATCCAATAACAACTTTCCGACATATGGTGATATTCAACTACCCGTGGCATGACTGTTGACAGCCACAATTATAGTATGGACCAAACTTGCCGTGTGTTTTTTTTGTCTATTCATGTAATGGGGCTTCAGGAATTTCCCATGTGCGCGAGTTGAGCTCTTACTGCCATGTCTGTCTTTGTATGAATACCTTTTGATGTGGGACTTACAGGATACATTTAAGATTGAATACCCTGATTTCACCAAACAACAAATGTCATGAATGTTGACGACATGGATACACATACATGGTCACTAATCCTACATCCCTTACCAACATCTAACTACTGTCCTAACTAATAACATTGCACATGCTCACAACTTGTCATACAGGAAACATAATATGAGATAAATTTTATTTAAAGTTGGATGTGTTCGCATACAGTGGAAAATTACCTACATGTATAAAACATGAGCTATTCCCTAACAGATATATAAATGTATATATATTTACATGTGTGTAGTTCAGTTATACTACAAATATGTACAGTACAGTTGTCTATCATAATCAATCAGTTATATACAACTAGGTACATATATTTATATCAGAATACTCAAGGAACCATTAATTCCTCAATAAAATCATTCAAGAACATTGTAATATAGTGCCATATTGGAATCACCGTCACATGAAAACATCTACTCTAGGGATACAGGTAATATATATAATACAGTACACAAATTAGTTTGATACAGTACATGTACACAGGTAATCTGAGGACTAATCAGTATACATGTGCAGTAACCATGGTAACAGCACATTACTGCTCAGAAATGCTCCTGAAAACTTCTGACCAGTTGCTAACATTAAAACTGTACTCATCAGTAACTGTCCAGTATCGGTGAGTTACTGATGAATACCAAGTAGTTCCGTTCAGTTACAGTCAACTGAATGGTTCTTCACAATACTGACCAGTACTACTCAGAACCTGTACTGTACTTATCAGTTTTAGAAGATTGTCAGTTCTCGACTGTTGAACTGCTCAGTTAATGACTTTACAATACTGACCTGAAGATTCCCCACCGAGTACCACACAGTTACTGCACGGAATTATCCAGTTTTATGACCTTACTGAACAGTGCTGATAGGTAAGGAACTGCACAGTACCGAACAGTTAAAGCTTCATTGTGTATAATCATGTCACATGTCCAGTTTGTCATGTATAATTATGTCATGTGTCCAGTTTGTCATGTATAATTATGTCATATGTCCAGTTTGTCATGTATTATTATGTCATCAGGGCTTCGTTTTTAGCTGGAGTGATAGCTCACCTGCGCGTAAACACTCGCGCAAATTCATGTCACTAGAGTAATTTTTAGCTCACGTAAATGGTCAGATTTTATAGTGTATTATATTGCAACCACTCGGTTGACTTTCAGATATGCTCTCCTGAATATTTTGACGGGAGCTATTTTAACTCGCACACTTGTTCTAAACACGAAGCCCTGTGTCGTGTCCAGTTTGTCATGTATTATCATGCCATCTGTCCACTTTATCATGTATCATCACATCATGTGTCCAGTTTGTCATATATAATCATGCCATGTGTCATGTTTGTCATGTATAATGTCATGTGTCCAGTTTGTCATGTATAATCATGTCATGTGTCCAGTTTGTCATGTATAATGATGTCACGTGTCCAGTTTGTCTGGTATAATCAGGTCATGTGCCCAGTTTGTCATGTGTAACCATGACGATACCATGGGAGCTTCAGTTACATAGGAAGCAGCGACTGACAACAGGCAATAAAGTTGGCAATAAACAAGGATACTCAGAAATTCACACTTTTGACCATTTCGTCAATATTTGTGCATCCATGCAACAAATTACAGATAGAAAATGTTGTCCTTGTCAATTAGGTTAATTGGTTGACTCCATTACCAAGCATAAAGCTATATGAATGGAGGAAGAACCAATGAAATGTCATTGGTTAATTATGTTTCATGTTACATGACAATGATCATGCATTATTGGCTGCTAACATCATACCATATACGCAAGACTGTGGCATACAAATTTCTACAGGGTCTATGGCATTATTATGTACTGATTTTGTCATTGTGTCACCAGACTGAAAGTTCACTATACTCCAAGACAACACTGCCAGTGATTGAAATGTGATGTCTGAATGATGTCGAATGAACAATGACAAGATGCCAAACTTCAACCGCATTAGCTCAGTAGGTCATGTGATTCTCAAATAGCCAATGGGCAGCTTGAAAGGCAATGTATGTGCCATTCGGGAGTAAAAAAGTCATCGGATTTCAGAACAGGCTGTAACCACAGTAACCAAAGGCCACTGCAACACAAAATAAGGAATTACAGCAAAAGTTTTGTAAATCGACCATGTTTGGGGCCAGATTATAGTGTCTGTTTGGATAGAGTGCTGGTTTATCAAGGTTCAAAATAGGGTGAAACCTGTGAATATCAAAAATTGGGTGAAGCGACCAACCTCTAAATACCCGAATTACCCATGGTCCCAATACTACAATTTGAAGTATTTTGAACCTTGAGAAACCTGAACCCTGTCAAAACCAACACCAAGGTCTGGTCCCAAGCATGGGTGGCTTGTACAGGTTCCATTGTACCATTGTATATAAGGGCTGTTCCAGAAAAAATTACATGGGGGGGACAGAAGGCACTTTATATATTTACATATGGGTCATGGGGTAAAACAGTTATCTAATTACATGGGTGGTTGGCTGATGGATAAACATAATGGCATTTATGTTGGTTAAATATTATATTCAACACAGGAAGGAAGCAATCAGAGATTGCTCAATTGTATGCCCCCCCTTCCGCTTTAATCCGACACTGCCCCGCCATTGTTCTGTTGTTTATTGGTTGGTGGAGGCCTAATTTGGATAATTATAAAAATTCTGTTTCTGTCACTTTTTTTGCCATGCCTCACATAATACATATTCCAAGTATCAGCCAACAAGTGATAATACGATGTTTCGATGCAAGATGGTCGCCAGGGCTTTCGCCAAATCCGAAAATGTGACCTGGTTATGAGACCTACATTCCTTGGGAGTATATTGTGGTGAAATTATGAAGCGATCAGTGAACTTTGAATTTTGCACCCAATTAACTCTTTTTGGGGCAACTTCATACTTTAATTTCAGGACCTATGTTGTCTGCTTTGGAATGTAGGATAACATATAATATAGCCATTTTTCTGGTCCAAATTGGTTATGGACTGAGATCCAGCCTGGACAAATGAATATATCCCATTCATTTTAGTTTTGATAAACAAAGGGCCATAACTCTTGAAAATATAACCGAAAGCAGAGAAACTTCACGCTGCACACCAATGGGTCACTGACCACATATCATGCAAATTTCATACTTGTCCATACAATATTAACCGAGATCCAGCCCTACAAGTCTCAAAGATTTGAAGAAAAAAGGGCCATAACTGTTGAAAATATACGCGAAATGTGGAGAAACTTCACGCTGCACAACTACAGGGCACTGACCACATATCCTGCAAATTTCATAATTGTCCATACAATATTAACCGAGATCCAGCCCGGACAAGTCCCAATTCACACAAATTTGAACAAAAAAGGGCCATAACTCTTGAAAATATATGCGAAACGCGGAGAAACTTCACGCTGCACAACTACAGGGCACTGACAACATATCCTGCAAATTTCATAATTGTCCATACAATATTAACCGAGATCCAGCCCGGACAAGTCCCAATTCACACAAATTTAAAGAAAAAAGGGCCATAACTCTTGAAAATATATGTGAAACGCGGAGAAACTTCACGCTGCACAACTACAGGGCACTGACAACATATCCTGCAAATTTCATAATTGTCCATACAATATTAACCGAGATCCAGCCCGGACAAGTCCCAATTCACGAAGAATTCAGGAACAAAGGGCCATAACTCTTGAAAATATAAGCGAAACGTGAAGAAACTTTACGCTGCACAACTGTGGGGCACTGACCACATATCATGCAAATTTCATACTTGTCTATACAATATTAACCAAGATCCAGCCCGGACAAGTCCCATTCACAGAGATTTCAGAAAAAGGGCCATAACTCTTGAAAATTATACCGGAACTCGGAAAAAACTCAACGCTGCACATCTACGAGGCACTAGCCACATTCCATGCAAGTTTCAATCCTGTCCATCAAATATTAACCAAGATATTGCTCGGACAAGAAATTCGGACGGACAGACGGACGGACAAAGCGATCGCTATATGCCCCCCCTCTAGTTAGAGGGGGGGCATAATAATACGGGTGGTGGGGTAAAATTATATTTCATTACATGGGTGGTGGGGGCAAAAATAAAGTGCCTTCTGTCCCCCCCATGTACTTTTTTCTGGAACAGCCCTAATGGTGGTATTTCTAGGTTGGCCCGGTTTGCCCAGGTGTCGGTATTCACACGTTTAACTGTACAAGAACGTGGTAATATCACTATATTATTTGGAGGAGTGATCCATGTTCCATACAGGTCAGCATCCACAGGCACCATTATTGTTACTATTGCTCCTGTGAAGATTTCCTTCAAAGTTTGAATTGACACGTTTCAAATTCTTGACACTCTCACTCCCAGAGTTCCCTGGATCACTTCCTGTAGAAATGGACTGCCCGTAAGCGTCTGTTAAATTTATTCCTGAGTTGGGCGTGTTCTCACATAAAGATATCAACTTTTTCGCCACCTCCAAAAAGGCTTCTTCAATACCTGGAAAGAAAAGAAAAGAAAGTAAAATATTAGGTACATGTTAAAAACCATTCTCATGGCATCAGATTGTATACCTCTACTAGTCAGATACACACTCTGATTGCATTGTGGTTAAATCATGGCATGCAGCTTTTGTATGCTCGGCTCTCGGCCAATCAAAACCATCCATTTCTAAATGCAGAGGAGTTGGCTTATGCTGTCACAGCTGAAGAAGATGATGTAACCTGTGCTCTTGTCAAGTAGTTAAACATCTAATTTAATCATTCTACTCTATAATATACTAGATGTATTCTCCATCTCGCTGGTATGTAGATATACACTTCCTCTATGTTGTTAACAATTGATAGAGACTGAATGCTCATGCACGCTGGATATTATGACCCAGTGCTGAGAATTTAGAAGGTTACAAACTCTAACATTGAGAGAATGGAAGGCTACATTGGGCAACAAAAAGAACAGGCACATCCAGGGGTTTTTCTAGCCGTTTTTTCATCGTGGTTACCACGATGAAAAACAATATATATTGAGTTTTGCAGAAAATTTCAAATTGAGTTTTGATAAAAAAAAATTGAGTTTTGTGATTTTTGCCATTTGCGCGCACAAAAAAAAATTTGAGTTTTCCCACAACATGCCAGTTGTCAGTTGATAGGTTGTTTCGCATGACCTGCCCGCATCAATATTTTGGAGATAAATAATGCCGCATGTATTTTAATTATCAGTAATTATTGGTCATAAAAGAAATAAGTAAGCAAATCTAAGTAAAACGAATGAACCGTCACAGCGCGAGTCAGCGCGAAGGCGACTGAAGAGCCGCCATCTTGGTTCACATTCTTGGGGAAAGCCCTATTTCAAAACGAGGCACAGTCCTTTTCTAGCAAGGATTCCCTCATGTCAAGCACGTGGCAGTAAAGTTTTAACTCCGGCACTTTTGACGGTCACGTATCAAAGCCATCATGGTTTTAGTTTATGGATCAGTTGTTTCCTCATCAACCAATTCATTTAACCATCCATTTATTTGATGAAACGCTTTTGGGCGAAGTGGTCGAGCGCTTCACGTCTTCACTCCCGACAACAACAACGACAACACAGACTGTCGACGAATACTCGTAGCTTGAGGACGACGGACATACAAAATTCATGGCCGTGGACAGAGAATCCCTATCTTCAGTCAGTGTAAAAGAAATGAAAGAAGATTTCAATAAGAAGGGACTCCTGACGTTGAAAATTCGGGTAATAAATTCTGCAGTTATCTTTAATATTGATCACAAGTAAGAGTTTTTTCCCTTGATTTCTGTTTACACAATGTCTGTGCATTCGAGTTTCACTGTCTACTATAATTATTTACATAATGTTTCAATTAAAGTAAAGCAAACTTAAAATGTCTCTTTAGAGAATAATTATTTCATAAATATTTTTTTTCTGGCGATATTTATAAGAGATTTCAGAGTGTATAAATCTGTAAAACAGGAATGTTGCCAGGTTATATATTCGATCACAATCTTCTCTGTTAATGGTAAAAAATTTAGCTTCAATAATTAATAATTATAGCATCTAGCATGTATGTTTTAGCATGAGGTCATGCTAAACAACCTATTAACTGGTTTCCTTAAGTGGCATTTAGAAGTTGGGAAGTAGATAAATAAACAAATTGCTTATGGCTGTCTTTATGGAAACTGAAACCAACAACGCTCTCCCTTTCCTGGACGTCCTTGTCAGCAGATCACCAACCGGCCTACAAACTAGTGTGTACCGAAAGCCCACCCATTCCGACCAATATATCCACTACAGATCCAGCCATCCAGCCCAAACAAAGACAGCCATCATCTCAACACTAACCAAACGAGCACAATCCATCTGTTCAACTGACCTTGACAACGAAATCTCCCACATCAAGACCGTTTTCAGCAATTACAACGATTATCCCAAACACCTAGTGGAAAAAACTGTAAAACAAGCACTACAACCAAACCAGAGACAACGTACTATCAGAGAAGAGGGCCCAAATATCCGAATAACTCTACCCTATATAGGCAAGACAAGTCACCAGGTCGCCAGACTACTCCAGACACGAGCCAGCATCCAGACAACCTTTGCAACCAACAGAAAACTGAAGAATCACATCAATACGACTGGTAAAAAAGCCCCAACCACCCAACCCCAGCTAAAAGGTGTAATCTACAAGTTGGAGTGCAGTTGCAAAAAACATTACATCGGCGAAACATCAAGACCCCTCAATAAACGAATGAAAGAACACAAATCATCTGTGACCAAACAAGACGGGAAATCAGCAGTTTCGGACCACATCAAAGAAAACCCCACCCACTCAATCAACTGGAAAAACACCAAACCCCTTGCCACAAACCGCATGCACTGAAAAAAAAGAAAACTACTGGAGGCCATCCACATCAAAAGAACAAAACCACAACTGAACAGAGACCAGGGCCTATTCATCCCCAGCGCCTATGACCTACTAATCCAGGAACCCCACCGTGCCTAGAAGCCCACCTTGTTAATTAATCTACCTTGTTAATTAATCTAGCCATATCCACAGTCTAATCCTATCCTATTATAAATTTCTCACCTAGTATAATACTATTGTTATCATCCTATTGACATTTACTCAAGGAACTGTATATATACTGATTATTTACTTATTGATGTCAAACAAACATTCACAATCGGCTTTAAATATAATAATATTTTTATTTATAATATTTAGTACCTAATAATTTATTGCTATTGATCATGTGTGACTTAGATCACGATAGTGCCAGTCGATGGCAAAAAATAACACCAGAAAACAAGAAACTACAAACTCTTCTATTCTTTGTAATACAGGCACAGCACACTGAAGACCACAGACGAGTAAGACCAGCCATGAAACAGAACACCGATGACGACAAATATTATGAAACAGCACCAAATGGAGATGAACATGCATGAAGATCATCATCGTCGATCAACAAGAACGTCCAGAAAACTCGACCCTCTACCACGCCAGACACGGCCCCACCGAACTGAGCAACCAGAATACCAAATCCTAAACCACACAGACACGCTACCAAATATATGACACCGAAATGACGCCTCAACACATATCATCCTTTGACTTTCACACAATATAGGACGTAGACCTGCCGTCCTGTGCCCCAATACACACTCCAAGCAATTGTTACAGGCACAGATTTCTGGAAGAACCCACCCTGTTCCCAAGGGCGTCGTTAGGGAGGTCGATTAGAAAAATCCTGAAGACGCCCATGGTTCTCCCAGTTTTTTCTGGACGGCTTTGTGCGTACAAAGGGGTACCAAGACAAAGGAATCATCCACGCGATTAGACCTACAGTGAACTCATATTTACTAGTATAGCTTAACCCCAAAAAAACGAAAGAGACTTACGAACTTGTACATAGCGACTCTTATTTACTTCTATTTATATCTCCTGCTAATCTATCATTGTTATTTATTATTTATTCAAGTATTTATTTATTTATTTATTCATTTATTTATTTATATATTTAGCGCTGGAAAAGATATTAAAAGAAAACAAAGAAATGTACCGCGAAATCCAAATAAAACATTGAGTTGATGGGCCGCGAAATCCGAATGGGAAGCGGCCCTTAAACTACAATTTCAATCAATATTGATGTCAACCGGTTGCAGACCTCCAGAGTGAACAGATGTGTTTTTTCCCCAGAGCTAATCAGAGATTGAAAGACAAAGGAACAAAAGATCTACCTAGTCCAACTACGAGTGTGACCACAAACCTTCGCTGCCTGACCAACTCATACCTTGAAGCCACTGCCTGAACAACTCATACCTTGAAGCCACCACAAAGAAGACTGCAGACACCTAAAAAAGACTAATAACTCCAAGGGCCCAGCGCATACAAGAAAAAAGCTAAGTATAAACTCCACTTCCACTTAATTAAACTCAATTCCGTAAAGAAAATTCCACTATGTCACAAATAACGCCATCCATAGAGCCAGTAAGCGGCACAAAGAGAAAGTATGGAGATAGTTTCCCCAGTAAATCCCAATCCCCTCAAAAACGATTTGCAGCGACTCGAACCATGGCTAACTTCATTGCCGTAATACACAGTCTTACACAGCTAAGAGCAGTCAAATTCCCAAAAGCCAAAATAGCGAACGACCTAAAGAAAAAAGTCGGAGACGTAAGCCATATATACGAAATGCCGGGAGGGGATCTAAAGGTACACTGTAAATCCCAAAATCAATTCGAAAAATTACTTAGATTAGACCTCTTAGCGGACAAGCCAGTCCGGGTAAAACCGTTTGTCGCACGTAGGGAGCAGTGCAAAGGTGTAATCTATGGAATCGACCTTAGTGTCAAACTAGAGGACATCCTCCCCACTCTCTCAGAACAAAATGTTGTATATGCTAAAAGAATGCAAAAGAACAAACAGGAAACGACCAGCATTATGCTAGTTTTCAAGGGAACAAAACTACCGGAAACTGTCCGGCTATGGTTTCAACACATTATAGTTAAACCCTTTTATGACACACCGAAAAGATGCCATAAATGTCAGAAATATGGTGGTCATATAGCTAAATTTTGTAAATCCGAAGTTGTATGTGCGAAATGTTCTGGAAATCATCATTACGAAGAATGTACTGAAACAAAAGTTAAATGTGTAAACTGCAAAGGCAACCATTCAGCGGCCTACATGTACAAAGGCTGTATAGCTTTCAAAGAGGCAAGAAGAGTTGAATTCATGAAAGCAGACAAAGGGATTTCTTACGCCGAAGCTGTTAAAGAAACTAGAATGAACAGGAAAATCAGTATAGAAATGACCACCGCCCTACACAAAGCAAATGCAACTGAGACAATAGTCACAGCCGTGAACACAAACTCAGGTGATACAATGGAGACCGAAAACAATGAACAAGAAACAGAGACAAAGAACCTAACCAAGCTAGACCTGCTGGGCTTTATAAACATCGTGCTAAACTCAGTTATTAACCCCCTGCAACCTAGGCTCAATAAGACAGACATGATAGTCAAAATTGCGCGGGACTTCCTTAATTGGGAGTTTAGCTCCGATGAAATCATTAACTGGGGGAAAAACCCGAAATACGATAAGAAAACATCCACACCCAAAGAAAAGTCCATCCCGGCCCTAAACATAACAGCATAAGATAATCCACTTGCGAATGCATCAGTCAAAAAATTGAGAGATATAATCAATACACAATTCAACAAAAACCAATTATCAATACTCCAATGGAATGCCCGAAGCATCGGGAAAAACGGGGACAATCTCAAAGTCCTGGTAAATGAAATCAGCCCAGATATAATTTGTGTTCAGGAAACTTTTCTGAAACCAGGAAAAAATAAATTTGCAATAATCGGATATAAGCCGTACAGATCAGCTAGACTCACAGGTGCACTAGGGGGAAATCTCATATTAATAAAGGAAGAGCTGATTCATATAGAACTAGATAAAAGTCCTATCAGTGACGATCTCGAATGGCACGCTATTCAGGTCTACTTCAATAACAAACCTATTAACATCATCAATCTATATGCTCCAGGAAGCCTAAAGAAAATTTCTCAAAAAGAACTGGATAACATCACAAAGAAATTTAACTCCCCTATTATCATATGTGGTGATTACAATAGTCATAATCCCATCTGGGACGACAATTGCTCCAAGGCAGATGAAAAAGGCGAAGTAGTAGAAAAATGGCTTGACCAAAACAATCTATGTTATCTTAATAACGGCCACGGGACGAGAATAGATATGAACACCGGTAAACTCTCTGCAATAGATTTAACAATTGTCTCCCCTGATCTAGCCGTTAAATCCGAATGGGAAGTGATTCCAGACACTCTTGACAGCGATCACTTCGCCATTATGACAAAAATTAGTATAAAACCGGACTTCGAAAGGACAGACGCCCCTCCAAAATTTCAGTACAACAAAGCCGACTGGAAAAACTTTCAGAAAGACTGTCAAAGCCTAAATCATGACGAGATATTCAATTCTGATCCTGAAATGTTCAATGAAAACATTACAAATTCACTAATAAACATAGCAAATAAATATATACCGATATCTCATCAGCGCCACAACAAAAATCCTGTACCCTGGTGGAACCCAGAGTGTGCTAAGAATATTGCGGCAAAAAAGAAGGCACTTAGAAAGTTCAAAAAAAGTAGGCTCCAGCCTGATCACGCGAACTACAAGGAACTTAAAATTATAGCTGAAAAAAGTGTCAAAGAAGCCAAATCAAAATGTTGGGAAGATTTTTGCAACACTATAGATACCAAAACCAATTCCAAAAAAGTATGGAACAAAATAAAAAATATACAAGGAAAGTCAAACACAGTCCCTGTATTGAACAAAACTAAAAAACGAACAAAGAAAAGGCAGAACACCTCGCCGAATCTTTCGCCTCAAACAGTAGCGATAGCAACCTGAAACCAGAATTCAGAAAAATTAAGGAAGAGACAACGATAGAAAGCGACTTGGACGACCATCTAGAACACTATCTCAATGCAGACTTCAACATTCATGAATACCGCAAAGCCATACACTGTAAAAAAGAGAGCTCACCTGATGAAGACAAACTAGGATACACGATCCTTAAACACCTACCAAGTAAAACACAGAATCTAATTTTAGAACTAATTAATGTCAGCTGGCAGACCAAGCAACTTCCAAGTAAATGGAAAACATCTATCGTTATCCCAATCCCAAAACCAGGTAAAGATCCATCAGACAGCAAGTCATACCGCCCAATTTCTCTCACTTCAAATCTATGCAAAATAATGGAAACCATGATTAAGAATAGACTGGAATTCCATATGGAAAATAACAACTTATTAAACAAAACTCTAAGCGGTTTTCGTAAGAACAGAAGTACATTAGACCATATAGCCAGATTATAACACTCAATAAACATGAAGCTGCGCTATCCAAACCCCTCGGCTCTGAACCCCAGCTATTATAATAAGGGTGTCTCTACCAATTGATTGGCTTGTGGGAAGAAATATTTACCCATGGTATTGTAAGTGTACTTTCTTTGAAAAAAAAAAAAGTTTTCCTCTCCTTAAATTAATTTGTTTCTTGAATAAATTGAAAGAGCTGTATCGATGTCTCACCAAAACAACAGTACACATGGCTAGATAAATACAGTACATGTATACTAAATGGCACATGTATGTCATTTCAAAACAGATTTGCAAGCATTCTTTGCATTGTGTAAGAGAATAAATGAATAAATCAGTCATCCAATCAATAAATAAATGTGATAGTATACTAACATGATAATAGAAATAATATGCAAACTTAACATAGGAATTAGTGGATTTTGTTAGACAAGGGGCATAACTCTGCAAAATACTTTCTGACACGACTCATTTTCGATAGGCATCTAGTTCAGGTCAAGAGAAACAACTGTATCATGTTAGGATGTTGTATATGGAACGGTTCTGAAATTATCACAACAACAAATCATAAATGGATTTTTATTTGTAAAAAGGGGCATAACTCTGCAAAATATTGTCCGAGATGACTCATTTTCGATAGGCTTCTGATTTACGTGAAGATAAATAGATGTAACAAGTTTGGCTGCCATGCATGAAACGGTTCTGTAGATATCGCGGTAACGGATTTTATTAGACAAGGAGCACAACTCTGCAAAATACTTTCTGACACGACTCATTTTCGATAGGCATCTAGTTCAGGTCAAGAGAAACAACTGTATCACGTTAGGATGTTGTATATGGAACGGTTCTGAAATTATCACAATAAGAAATCATAAATGGATTTTTATTTGTAAAAAGGGGCATAACTCTGCAAAATATTGTCCGAGATGACTCATTTTCGATAGGCTTCTGATTTACGTGAAGATAAATAGATGTAACAAGTTTGGTTGCCATGCATGAAACGGTTCTGTAGATATCGCGGTAACGGATTTTATTAGACAAGGGGCATAACTCTGCGAAATACTTTCAGACACGACTCATTTTTGATAGGCACCTAGTTCAGGTCAAGAGAAACAACTGTATCACGTTAGGATGTTGTATATGGAACGGTTCTGAAATTATCACAATAACAAATCATAAATGGATTTTTATTTGTAAAAAGGGGCATAACTCTGCAAAATATTGTCCGAGATGACTCATTTTCAATAGGCTTCTGATTTACGTGAAGATAAATAGATGTACCAAGTTTGGTTGCCATGCATGAAACGGTTCTGTAGATATCGCGGTAATGGACGGACGGACGTACGGACGTACAGACGTACGGTCGTACGGACAGCCGTACATGATGACGACAATACCCCTAGGCCAAATTTGGCCGAGGGGTAAAAAGGGAAATGCTAAACATCAGTACACACTAGGTATCTTCCTAGACATAGAAAAGGCATTCGACCTAGTATGGCAGGACGGCATAATCATTCAACTAAGCAAACTTGGGATAAAGGGAAGAATGCAACACTGGATAAAACACTTCTTAAACAATAGAAATTTTAAAGTCCGTCTAGGTAACACCGTATCCACCGACCATCAACTAGATAACGGGACCCCTCAGGGCAGCGTCATAAGCCCCACCCTTTTTAACATTCTCATCAATGGCCTAGCCGACGAAATTGACACGAGACATCCAGAAGTAGAACAGTCCCTATTTGCTGACGATTCTGCCCTGTGGAAAACAGCACGCTCCATAAAAAAACTGACAAGTATAATGCAAAAAACATTAGATACCATTAGCGGCTGGGCGGGTAAATGGGGCTTCAAATTTTCCGCCCTCAAAACAACAGGTATTATCTTCTCAAACAATAAACATGTTGATGTTAAGCTAACACTAAGGGGGTCAGAAAATTGAATTTAAAAATAGTGTTAAATACCTTGGTATGATCTTTGACAGAAAACTCACATGGAAAGACCACATCGACCAACTTGTCCTCAAGTGCAACAAAGACCTGAACCTCATGAGGTGTGTGTCTGGGACAAACTGGGGGGCGAGTAAACATAGTCTGATAAAATTATACCAAACACTAATCAGGTCAAAAATAGATTACGGGTCAATCGCGTATCAATCAGCATGTAAGACACAACTAAAAAGAATAGACAGCATTCAATACTCTGCTCTAAAAATAGCTACTGGAGCTTTCAAGGGTACCGCCTTATGTAGTCTCCAAATAGAAACCAATGAGAAACCGCTCCGCTTAAGACGAGAGGAATTGTCATTGAAATATGCAGGAAAAATAAAAGCTAAGGGCGAAAATCACCCATGCCACAAAATGTTCGAAGATAGAAGTGAATATGAATATCTAAAGAAAAACTGGGAAAAAGACTCCGCCCCCCTCGGTTATACAGTGAATAATCTATTCCAAGAACACGAAATACCCATCGCACTCATCTGCGACACGGACAAAATCACTAGGCCACCCTGGGAACTAGAGTCGCCCCAAGTGGACACAAGTATACACGACTACCTCACCAAAAAGGACAACCCAGATTTTATAAAAGCAACCGCCCTCGAATACATCAACCTAAAATGGAAAAATTATTTAAAAATCTATACAGACGGATCAAAAAACACAAATAATAACACAGGATCAGCCTTTGTTATACCTGAGCTCAACATACAAAATGGCTTCAAACTCCCAGACAATTTGTCTGTATACACCAGTGAACTGATTGCTATAATTAAGGCTCTCGAATGGATCCTCGAGCACAAACCAACCCATGCGGTTATACTCAGTGATTCTCTTAGTGGACTCACATCTATTGGAAATTCTATATCTAATAGTAGACCCGATCTCATACACAAAATAGAATGTATCTGTACACAAATACACAACGAGGGTATAGACGCCATTTTATCGTGGGGTACCCGCACATGTCAACATCAGAGGTAACGAAGCAGCCGATAAAACTGCCAAAGACAGTCTTGCTAAAACTACACACGATGTGCCAATAGGATTAGGATGTAAAGAACTCAACAGTATCATTAGACGCAAAATAGATAACAAGTGGCAAAAGGAATGGAACGAAGAAGAACATGGACGATGGCTACATAAGATTCTTGATAGAGATAAAAGACCAGTCCAGGGATTCCAGTTAGAAAACAAACGTGATGACCGCATCATCACCAGATTAAGACTAGGCAAAACGGGACTTAAATCACATCTGTCCATGCTTCTGAAAAACATCTCACCACTCTGTACCGCATGCAACAATGTAGAAGAAACAATAGAACATGTCCTACTCGAATGCCCAATCCATAACCAACAACGCGATGCACTTCGAAACGAATTAAAAAAATCCAACATTAACATTACCAGCGATATTGAACCCTAAGCCCCCCATTAGAAATCAGGTATTCAAGTCCTTAATAAATTTTATCAAAAGTGCTGGTTACTATTCCAGTATATAATACTACCGCCGTGCATGCGCAGTCAACATTTTTTTTTTAGTACTATGACACGATTTATAGAGGCCAAATCATTATTCTGACTTAAACAAATGGCATGGTTGCTACGGAGTTACCTTGATACTGAGGGCTGTGTGCACCATAGCCATACAAAACATTATGGCCATAATAAACTATCCATACATAACATCCGGCCAAAATGTCACAGACACATTTAGAAATAAAATAGGCATGGCAACAACGGAGTTACCTTGATACTGAGGGCCGTCTGTTCCACTGTCCTAGAAAACAACGATGGCCAAATCTAATCAAATTCATGACAACAATAGCACGGCCAAATCGCATATAGCGAGCAATATTCGGCATAAATATAGGAAATGGTGATGGCGGAGTTACCTTGATACTGAGGGCCGTCTATCTCATTGTCCTTCAAACACTTTACGGCCATCAATCGATAATGTATACGGAAATAATACCGAAAATAAACACGAGAACAAGGGAACGGAAACCAATGAACAGTTCTATAAAAAATGCCATTTCTCACCACTTCTTTATGCTGCAGAGAGTATATATATATATACATATGTATATGTCTGTTCTCTAACTCATCTCTAATACAAATAGGGATGAAAAGTACAAAACGAAATAACTCATGCAATTCTGCCCAGAACACAATACCGCCTGTTTATATTTATATCTGTCAAAGAAACCAAAAGCTACAGAATATCTTATTATATCTTTCAGGAAAACCATGATGAAAGTAATTATCGCAGGAAGCAGTTACATTCATAGACTGGAGAGCAGTATCATTCAAAATTCCATACCGGACGCCCGGCTCGATTTTCGCACTGGCCAGGACATTCGGTTTTTTGGCATTGGGGGAGCCAGAGTCCGGACTTTAAGAAAATCCAAAATACTGGAAAATCTCCTTTTGGAGACAAAGCCCGACCTGCTTATCCTCCATATTGGGGGAAATGATGCGGATTCCTTCAGAAGCGCATCTGCCATTTATTATGATATCATGGATTACGTGGATGTACTCAAAAAAAAAAAATCCAAATTCCGAGGATCTTCGTCAGTCAACTCGTCTTTCATCGGGTAACTCGGCACATTTCGGTCAATTCATATAATACCAAAATTCAAAACATCAACAACCTACTAAAAACCAATAATATGGCCACTTTTTGGAGACACAGAGGCCTGATCCGACCTCAAAATGAAATTTTACTAAAAGATGGAGTACATCTCAACCATTTAGGCCAGATACTGTTCTACCGGTCTATGAAGCGGGCCCTTGGAGTAGCAGTAACTCAACATCAACAAAACCTGAAATGATCACCATCCACATTCCCGACCACCGACTGCCGACCACCTACCACCGACCAAAGACCACCAACCAACAGGACCAATACCCTCCAAACTCCGAAGGAACCGCCCTGACCTAACCATTTCAGTGGAGTCCCAAAAACAACCACAACCAATCAACGGAAACAAGTACAGCTTCTACATTCAAACGAAATCGAACGATGCCCACCACAACCACGGACAATCGAAACCATATTCATTGAAGACAACACAGATCAGACGTAATACACCTGAGATGCCACCGATGAAACGACTGCCCAATGCAAACATTTTCCTTTGACTCTCACGCAATATAGGACGTAGACCTGCCGTCCTGTGCCCCAATACACACTCCAAGCAATTGTTACAGGCACAGATTTCTGGAAGAACCCACCCTGTTCCCATGAGCGCCATTAGGAAAGTCGATTCGAAAAATCCTCAAGGCGCTCACGGTTCTCCCAGTTTTTTCTGGACGGCTTTGTGCGTACAAAGGGGTACCGAGACAAAGGAATCATACACGCGATTACATTGAACTCTTATTCACCAGTATAACAACCAAAACAAAAACAAAAAAACAGCAAAAGACTTACGAACTTGTACATATAGCGATTCTTATTTATTTCTATTAATATCTCCTACTAATCTCTCACTGTTATTTATTATTTATCTATTTATTTATTAATTTATTTGTTTATATAATTAGCGCTGAAAAAGATATTCGATAAACCAAGTAATGTACCGCAAAATTCAAATAAAACGTTGAGTTGATGGGCCGCGAAATCCGAATGGGAAGCGGCCCTTAAACTACAATTTCAACAACAATTGATGTCAAAATCCACTGCCAATCTAAAACACAGTATGAAAAACTCCTTAGGTTTAATTGCCAGAAGATTTCTTCTCACACAGCCAAAAACTGCAAAGCCAGTGTTGTATGTCCCAAATGTTCAGGGCCCCATAGCTACGAGCACTGCACAGAAACCCATAAAAAATGCGCAAACTGCAAGCAGAATCATAGCTCAGCTTGGAAAGGGTGTATTCACTACAAAAATGCTAAAGCAGTTCAGTACATTAGAGCCGACAAAGGCATCTCTTACGCAGAAGCAGTAAGAGAAGCAAAAGTGAATTAAAAACTCAGAGAAACAATAAACCTGCGAAAACCTGTGAACGAAGTAGCAATTAACAATAAGGCACCAGTGACAGAACAAACAATGGAGTCAGAAACCGAGGACAAACCCGAAACAATTAGCATGAGTAAAATCGAATTCCTAGGCTTCATTAACATTGTTATTAACTCAGTCCACAATGCCAACCCAAAAACAAACAAAGCTGACATAATAGCCCACATTGCTCAAGACTTCTTGAATTGGGAATTTAACCCCAAAGAAATAATAGCATGGGGATTCAATCCAAAATACAAAAGTAAAACATCAACTCCCAGGAAACACAATAACGCCCTCAACACCTCTATATGAGAACACCAGGGACAATAGGTTAGACCCACCGCGCAACACATAACAACCCAACTTTCAATAAACAACTCACCGTACTACAATGGAATGCAAATAGCATTGCAAAACACGGAGACAATCTCAAAATCTTAGTAAATGAAATAAGCCCTGACATCATATGTATACAAGAAACATTTCTTAAGCCAGGAAAAAATAAATTTGCAATAAAAGGATATACGCCATATAGACAAGACAGACTAAACGGCCCAAAGGGAGGCAACCTCACACTAGTTAAGGAAGAACTCATACAGCTAGAATTAGACAAGAGCCCAGAAAATGAAGACCTCGAATGGCAAGCTATACGGGTGTTCCAAAATAATAAACCTATAAATATAGTGAACCTGTACTCCCCTGGCACTCTAAAAACAATATCACAAAAAGAACTTAACAAAATCACCCAAAAATATGACTCGCCAATTATAATCTGCGGCGATTATAATAGCCATAATCCAATCTGGGACGAAACCTGCACCACGTCAGATGATAGGGGTAAATCAGTAGAAAAATGGTTAGATGATAATAACCTCGTATTCCTGAACTCGGGAGAAGGGACTAGAATAGATATGCGAACCGGTAAACTCACTGCAATTGACCTAACAATAGTCTCTCCCGAACTAGCAGTTAAATCAGAATGGGCAGTCCTACCAGATACACTAGACAGCGACCACTTTCCAATCCTGACTAAATTTAGCATGAAACCAGATTTTGAACAGACAGACCCTCTCCCACGCTTCCAATACTCCAAGGCAGACTGGAAAAGCTTCCAAAACGATTGCCAAAGTCTAATACATGACGATATAGTTAGTAATGATATAGAGACTTTCAATGAAAATATAACCAGCAAACTTCTAAACATAGCACAAAAACATATTCCAGTTACGAATAAGCGACCCAACAAAAATCCAGTGCCTTGGTGGGACCAAGAGTGTGGAAAGAACATCGCAGCAAAGAAAAAAGCACTCAGAAAATTCAAAAAAAGCCGGCTCCAGAGTGATCATGAAATATATAAGGAACTGAAAAGAATAGCAGAAAAAGCGTCAAAGAAGCCAAATCAAGATGCTGGGAAGATTTCTGCAACACTATAGATACGAAAACTAACTCAAAGAAAGTATGGAATAAAATAAAAAGCATTCAAGGGAAAGCAACTAACACAATACCCGTACTAAACAAAACAAAGAGAACTAATCTCGAAAAGGCAGAATATCTTGCTGAATCATTCGCATCAAACAGTAGCGATAGCAACCTGAAACCAGAATTCAGAAAAATCAAACAAGAAACGATCCTGGAAAATGACACAAATGATTATATAGAAAACTACCTTAACGGAGACTTTAATATCAATGAATACAGAAAAGCTTTACACTCTAAAAAAGAAAGTTCACCCGGCGAAGACAAACTAGGGTATACAATCCTAAAGCACCTACCAAACACCACTCAGAAACTAATCCTAAAACTAATTAATGTGAGCTGGAAGACCAAACAACTCCCGAACAAATGGAAATCATCTATTGTTATCCCAATACCAAAACCTGGTAAAGACCCATCAGATAGTAAGTCATATAGGCCGATCTCACTCACGTCAAATTTATGCAAAATTATGGAAACCATGGTCAAAAACAGACTTGAATATCACCTGGAAAGCAACCACTTGTTAAACAAAACACAAAGCGGTTTTCGGAAAAAAAGAAGTACTTTAGACCACATAGCCAGACTCCAACACTCAATCAAAAAGGGTAATGCCAAACACCAATATACATTAGGCATTTTCTTGGATATAGAAAAGGCGTTTGACCTTGTATGGCAGGACGGGATTATCACCCAATTAAACAACCTAGGAATTAAGGGCAGGATACAACACTGGATAAAAAAAATTCTTCATGACCGAAGCTTCAAAGTTCGTATTGGTAACACCATGTCCATGGACCACCAGCTAGATAACGGCACCCCACAGGGCAGCGTCATAAGCCCCACCCTTTTTAACATCCTGATTAATGGCCTGGCCAACGAAATTGACACAAAACATCCTGAAATTGAACAATCACTTTTTGCTGATGATGCTGCCATGTGGAAATCTGCTGGCTCGATAAAAAATTAACAAGTATAATGCAAAAAGTACTAAATACAGTCAGCGACTGGGCCGATAAATGGGGATTCAAATTTTCAGCTGTCAAAACTACCGGTGTACTATTCTCAAATAAACAAAACACAGACATCACGCTATCACTAGGAGGCCAGAAAATCGAGTTTAAGAATAGTGTCAAATACCTAGGAATGATCTTCGACCGAAAACTCACTTGGAAAGACCACATCGACCAATTAATTATTCGGTGTAACAAGGACCTGAACCTTATGAGGTGCGTATCGGGTACCAACTGGGGGGCCAATAAACATAGCTTAATCAAATTATATCAAACACTCATCAGATCCAAAATAGACTATGGTTCAATCGCTTACCAATCAGCATGCAAGACCCATTTGAAAAGAATAGACAGTATTCAGTATTCGGCATTAAAAATAGCCACCGGGGCGTTCAAAGGAACTCCATTATGTAGTCTACAAATAGAAACTAATGAAAAACCCTTACATTTAAGACGAGAAGAGCTGT